>JAASFW010000446.1:0-18402 GCA_023334005.1 Globisporangium orthogonon
CACCTCCATGATGCGATTCTGGGCCGCGAGCGACTTGGAGACGCGGATGCGACTCGACCCGCTCGCCTCGACAGCCTCGAACTCTTTGCGGAAGATACTCGCGCCGCGGTCGCGGGCGACACGACAGTCACTCGGCACGTCCAAGAAAGTGCTCGCATATCTGTGAGGCGAATTGCTCTAGAGCTTTTACTGCATTCGATCTGCTCCTACCGGAAGATATTGGAATCGATTGACACCGTTGTCACCACGACAGCTGGTGGTGTCATTGCATGGTTGGTGTTGGCGTGATTGTAGCGAACGCCTAGTCGGTGGTATCGTTGATATCACTGAGTTTGCTGCTGCTGCACCTGTATGGCCCAGGCCAGCGGCGGATCCTGCATCTGCTTAAGTGTGCAAGCCCACGCTACGGGATAGCGTCGACGATCAGCTTGTACTTGGCGTGTTTCTCTTTCGGATGCATCCATCTGCAGATCCTGTCGGAGCATCTACGATAACGGCAAACTCCCGCCTTGCCGCCTGCGCACACAAATATGAGAGTTAGCCATCACGCACTCCATCACGTGCGCTTCAGGCAGACACATCGTGGAGGCAAGCTGCACACACAACGCACATGGATCGCAGATAGTCCATGGTGGACGCGTCGAGAGGTAAACCTCCGCTTCGCACTGCTGAAACAGCAGCAGCACCGCTGCCGGCAGGGCTTCCGCTTCCTCCCGCGACCTTTGCCGGATCGATTGTGCTGCTGCTCTGAGATCCTATCGTCTGAAGCGGATCGAACGACCGCAGACTCGTCGTCTCCGGGAGACTCGCTGACGACTCGGCCAGTGCCGGAGAGTAGTCTCTGAAGCTGTGCAACGCTTCTTTATCTGCAGATCGCGCAGATCCAAGCGGAGACACGGGAGCAGCTTGAGACGGAAACAGGTGCTCGTACAGGAATGTCAGCACTTCGTCGTGCGCCAGCAGTCGCTCGATCAACCGCACTCGATCCGCGGACGTGAACTCCTCGAACTCTGGACCCACGTCGTACCGTTGGTTCCGCGCTTTGTCCGCATTTGAAGAGCGCTGCGCTGCCTTGTCAAGCTTCCTGTCCAGACCGGCATTCCCTCCCCCGCCGCCATGTCTCCGCCTCGCCACCTCCTCCTTCACACTCTCAACACATTGGATGAAGAAGTTCTCGAGATGTGACCGTTGCTCGTCTTCCTTCCCAAGGTAGCGTCGCTGTCTGAGCACATTGAGCTCCTGGTTCTTTTGCTGGAGCTCCCGCTTGAGAGCCTTGATCTGTCGCTTGAACTTCTCTTCTCTGTCGTGTTGCGGAGCTGCTATCGGCGAGTTTGCTGGCGCCTCAAGGCACAGGTACGGCAACCCGCCGCTGCCTTCACCATTGTTAAAGCCTTTCATGCTTGTGCTATCAGAGTTCCGCTTTGTCTGTTTCCTGGCTGCAGTTGATCCGCTCTTGCTCATCCCATCGAAGGTCGGTAATGTGCTGCCCTCGAAACTCGCATTGGGGTTCGCCGGGGATGCGATGCGCACATCAAGCTCTGCGCGGAGCAGTTTGTTCTGCTTCTTGCACGCCTTGAGCTGTTTCTCCAGCCAGTTTCGATCCTCCTCGATTGCCTGAAGCTTCTCCTTCATGTACTTCAGGTCCTTGGTCATCGATGTCGTGAAGGCGTCCAGCCGCAGCGCCTCTTTCCGGTACCAGTCGCGTTCCTCCTCGATCTTCTTGATCTTCTCGGTCTTGTTCTCCACTGTTTCGTTGCGATGTACCTTTTCGCGCATGTCGTGAAGCTCTTTCTGGACGTTGTACATGTGTGCGCGATAGGCAGCGAGGAAGTCTTTCTCCTGGCGGCCGAGTACCGCGCTGATCTGAGACCGATTTAAGCGATTCACACGCACACTGTCAGAGCAACTCGCGCTCTCCAATGCAACGAATACGCAGACAAGTGCGTTACTTTGCTGACCTTTTCGGAGAGAGAGCCCACGACCTCGTGGAGCTGTGCGTGCCTGTCTCGCACGACCGCCATGCTGTACAGGTGGTCGTAGTTGGGGAGCACCGCGAAAAGTGATGTCAAGACTGATCACACAGAGACTTGCGAATAAACCACACCTCTTCTCTCCACGTACCCCGCAGGTTCTTCGACTGTCTGCCGTGTCTGCTGACTTGGTGCATCCTCATTACCAGTAGTAGTGCCTCCCGCATTCCGCAGCGATGTGAGGAAGGTGTCCTTTGAGAACACCTCGACGTTGTCGCGATTCATGTGATGGGGGTGAGCTGAGTAGCTAGCTGTACGGCAGCGCTAGTAACAGCACGAGCGTGCCGCAGGCGTGCACGCAACGAGCTTCTTCACAATAGAGATCGTCCAAAATAAAGCGTTCGTTAAGTGAACGCGATGCTTCGCGGCATCGAATCCCGAGCTGATGTCACGCGCATGTACGCGCCTCCGCTCTTCGCGTTCCCTGACGTGGAGCCAGGGCTCTTCGGTGTCGATGACGACAGTGATGAAGATGATGGCAGTGAAGATGACGATGACGACGACTCGAGTGAGAACAACTGCACTGATCTCTTTGACTCGCACAACTTGTACACCGTGGAGCAGGATTTGCTGCTCGTGAAACATCGGTGCTTCCAGCCAGAGTTGAAGATGGATGAGATCTCGCAGCGCTTCGAGAAGGAGTTTGGCGTCACAAGAACTGTGAACGAGCTGGAGCAGCGCTTCCTGATGCTACAATCGCCAGAACTCAGGGTGCTCTTTGCGCTCTACCTCCAAGCAATCTCGCTCAATAAGGACGCGAGTTATGCGGCTGGAACACTCACAATACTGCCCGAGTACCAGTCGCAGCTCCGAGGCACGCGGACCTCGTGTGAGACTAAGCTGTTCCAGCTACTTTATGAAGACGGGAAGATCCGGAACGAGTCGAACGAGATGATCAGCGTCGAGATCACGGGACGGAGCTTCCCAAAGGTGCGTCGCGAACTCGCTCGCTGTCGTCTTGGTTGTGTGAGCCACCGTGTCTTCATCAGCGAACTTTCGTTGCAAACGCACAGTACACACGAAGCGTTTCCAAGTCTCAACTGTGTCGCGTCTCCTCCGCTCTCCAGCAGCTGTTCAACTCGCAGCACACTGGCGCGCATGCGTCTCCCCATCAAGCATTCTCGCTCCAGGCCGCAAACACGCGACTCGAGAAACTCCAACTGACTGACACCGTCGCCTTTTACAACTCGTGCCACGTGTACAATCACATGGAGCAACCGATCTTCGATCGCCTGGTGCAGTTCGCGAAGGACCCGAATCTGATGGAGAGACTCGGACTGCTTCGGCAGCAGCTCGAGGAATCGAACCGCATCAAGCACGACTCCAACCTCCAGCTCCGCGACATCTTCATGACGCAGCATCGACATCGCATTGCATCACTAGAAGAAGCGAGAGACGCCGAGTTCGATCGCGTTAAAGGCCAACTCGAGAAAGTGCTTGAAGATGACATCCAGCACATCCGTCGCATGCACGAGAAACTCTTGAGCCATGAGAAAGCCAAAATCGACGCACGATTCGAAGAGCAGGTGGCGCTGCTGAACAAAAACATCGAGGAGATGAGGCGCGAGACGATCATTTTGCAAAAGTCCTGCGAGAGCAACGGCTGGCAGAACCTTGAGCGCGATATCAGGCAGGCAGCTCTCCAAGTCGAGCGGCTGTTCGGATCCAGCGATTACTTGATTCGACTGCTCATCCTCGCTGAGGACCTTGACGCCGAGCCTCTTCGACGAGCTCTGATCAGTTACTTGAGCGAACGCGAAAAGTTCCCCCAGTTCGCTCTTCGCCGCGAGATGACAAGCAAGATGATTCCCGACACAACCGTGCTCGAGATCCTGAAGCGTTGTCCGACCAAGGACTTGCGGGAAATCGAAGAGGCTGGGAACCGGTTCCTGCACCACGAGCTTGTGACCCGAGAGATCCACACGAGGAGAGTAGCGTTCGGTCGACTGCTTTCGTCGCTGCCAAACGATAAACTGCGCGCTGCTCTTGCATGGACATCGAATCGTCAGCCGAGCGAGAGTCGTTTCAGTCACGGCAACGAGCACCGCGAAGGCAGCTCAGATAGTATCGCGGCAGTCGACAGCGCTTTCGCGCACCAAATCGCTGCTGCCGCTGACTTCCCAGAGCTGCTCAGTCAGGAACTTGCGCGCCGCCGCGATTTCTCGTGTGTCAAGATGAACAGCGAGCATCTCGAGACGCAGGTGAGTTTCTCGGACGAAGACTGTCTACTGCAGCTGGAGGTGTCGCATAAGTACTGCACGGTATTGGCAACGAAGGAGCGCAAGCAAGGCGAGTCGGGCAGGTGGATGTTCGAGGTGCGTCACGCCGAGTTGTCTTCATCTTTACTAGGCCTGCAGCTGGATACCTCGCTCGAGTCCGCTGCCTCCAGCGCTTGCTTCTTTCGCCACGCACTCGGTGTTGATGTCTCCGCTTTCGCTTCTTAGGTGACGATCGAGGTGTTTGGCGGAGACGGCGAGAGCATACTGCTGGGCTGGGAGGTGCCACGTGGCAGCCGCTCGCGCTCGTCTGAAGCGTCCGACGCTGCGGCTCCAAGCGACGCGAGCGGGTCGCTGTCCCCAGTAGGGTTGTCGTCGCCGCATACTGGAGCGCGTCTGACTCCTGGCTCCACAGAAGCGCCCGTAACGTGCAACGCGAACAGCAGCGCACAGACACTCGTGCCGGGGCTGTCGCCGAGCCAGGACGGGCGCAGCTTCGGTGTGACGTGGCAGTCCGACAGCGGGCTGGATATGGGCATTTTGCACGCGAACGGGCAGTCGCGCTCGGGGGTGCCATATTTCCGTGCGGGCGACGTCGTCGGCTGCACGATCGACCAGGACGACGCCGTCCCACGTCTGCGGTTCTACCTCAACGGCGACCAGGCTCTGCCGCCCGTGCGCGCGACCACCAGCAGCAGCAACAACAACAACAGCAGCAGCTGGTCGCTGGACAGCAGCCTGCCGGTGCAGAACCCGCCCGCGAGCCTCTTCCCGGCGCTCTCGATGTACTCGTCGAAGAAGAAGCCGCAGATGCGCGTGCGCTTCAACTTCCGCGGCGACTTCCGCTTCCCCATCGCGGGCTTCGAGCCCTACGGCGCGCCTCTGTGAGCCGCTGTAGCGCCCTCGAGCTCCGATTGCGAAGTGATCGAGGTGCCGGCAAGTTCAACTCGCGGCACCAAATACGGATAGTGAGGAAAATGAAGGAATGAAGAGCGATGGTCCCCAAGTTCAATTTTGAGTGCGGAATTGGCGCCATCACCGGCATCGACGTCGAGAGCAGCATGGGCGTCGCGGGGCTGCTGCCGGCGCTCAAGAGCGTGACGCAGCAGGTGCACGTCGCCAAGTTCGCGGGCAAAACTGTGGGTATCGACGCCGCCGGGTGGCTCTACCGCGGCGCCTACAGCTGCGCGGCGGACGTCGTGCTGCGCACCAAGAACGCCGACGGGTGCGGCATCGCACGTCGCTCGCTGCTGATGCGGCTCGTGCATGACGCGAAACCCTGACGTTGGTGCGAGCAGGTACCTGAACTACTGCGTGGAGCAGATCAAGCTGCTGCAGGAGCACGACGTCACGCCGGTCTTCGTCTTTGACGGCGCGCCGCTACCCGCGAAAGCCGAGCTCAACACAGCTCGCAACAGGCGCGTCCCCGCCACACGAGTGTCGGTTTTGCGCCAGGCGACATGAACTGAGTGTTGTCGGCATGTGCGCCACCTCTGCATAAGCAGGACGCGGCAGGTGTGGAAGACCAAAGCTCTGCGCCAGCTCGACGACGGCGACGAGAGCGGGAGCCATGCGTCGTTCACCAAGGCGATCGCAGTCACGAACGACATGATCCGCAAGTTCATCGCGGTACTACGGCGCTTGGGCGTCGCGTTCTACGTCGCACCGTACGAAGCGGACGCGCAGCTGGCGTTCTTATCGCGCCACAAGCTCGTGGACGTCGTGGTGTCCGAGGACTCGGACTGCGTCCCATACGGCTGCCGAACGGTCCGTTTGCGCTCGAGAATAGTGTGAAGTGCGATGTAAAGCGATTGTGATTGATGCTCAGTATTATGCCGCGGCGTGCAGATGCTCTTCAAATGGAGTCCGGACGGATGGGCGAGCGAGCTGAAGCGCCGCAGCCTCGGCGCGAATGAGGAGCTCTCGTTCATTGACTGGACGGAAGAGATGGTACGTACCGTGCACTCTTTGTGTCACTGACGCTACAGCTTGTGATGAAGCATTGAGTGTTACGTTCGTGTGTTTGTGTTGTTTGGTAGTTCATCCAGTTGTGCGTGTTGTGCGGCTGCGACTACTGCCCTTCGGTTCCCGGTGTCGGCATCGTCACTGCGTACAAGTTCGTGAATGCGCATAAAACTCCGATCAAGGTGTGAAAAAGTTGTGATTGTGAGTGAGAAGCATACGAGTCTTCCATTCAATCGGTCACGAATACGCTTGCTCTCTGTACGCTTGTAAATTGGTCAGGTCGTGCAGGCGCTCCAAGAGCAGAAACAATCCGTTCTCGCGCCGAACTATGCCGAGCGTTTCTACTCTGCAATCATCACGTTCCGACACCACCTCGTTTTTGATCCTCGCGACAAGGTGCGACTCTAGTATCATCTTCTGGTATTGGGTCTTGCGTGTGTGTGTTGCACTGACCGCCTTGACTCGGTTATAAATCTGCAGAAGATGAAGATGTTGAATCCGCTTACGCTGTCGAAGGACATCCTGCCGCTTGTGGACAAAGGGCTTCACTTTCTTGGCGACATCGAGCTTCGAGACGAGACCGTCGCGCGGATTGCAAGCGGTGATATCCATCCAGGCACGCTGGAGAGTTATGACTGGAAAGACGCTGCAGAAGCGCTCAATGAGCAGCAGCTCGCCTGTTTGGTCGCCAAGCCGAGCGCGCATTCGCTGACGTCGACAGAAAGCAGCTTGGTCGACAGACCAGAGAGGAACCACATCGAGTACGACGACCAGTCGAGTCGGTGCACAATCGTCTCTCAGCATGAGGAGAGTGGCAGCCGAGAGGTTCCACCACAATTTCGGTCCAGAGGAGCAGCAAGAGCACCTTCCTTTAGCTCCAACGAGAGAGTTGACCGCGAGCAGCCCAAGCCAGCGTCGTCGTCGTCGTGGAGTCACCTCGGCAGCTTGGTGGGAGGGCTGCCGCACATCGAGCACTTTCGAAGTCCGAAAGTAAGCGACAACTTCCGCCCGCTCGTCTCGCAGGTCAGCAATCCCACACCCGCGTTCCATAGTGGTGCTGCTTCCCGAGAGATGAAAGAGTTCGAGACCCAGACGGTTCGGCAGACCGTGAAGCGCATCAAGAACCCGAAGAAGCGGCGGAGGGAGGGGAACGGGAGCGGGTTCGACGGCGAGGTTCTTTGCCGCATCGACTCGTCGAGCGTGAGCTATCGCCGACCAGCGTCGAAGGTCGTAATGAACGACGAAGACAGCGAACAAGGTGGGGAAGATGGTGAAGCCTTCGCTGAACAAGCAGAAAGCGCTACGAGCAACCCAATCACCTCGTCGCCTCCACAGTTCTCCGCCAAGCAGTTGAGGAGACCAACGCCGTTCACGTTTCAGTCGCATCAGCAGCAAGAAGGCCATGGCGGCGGCAGCATCGTCAGTTTGTCAAGCACTGACAGCCGCAGCGGGCTCGCGTGGGATCCGCGTGCACCATTCCAGGCAAAAGCTAGCGATTCACCCCGAGGATACTCGTCATACTCGCGCGCGACCTACGCTGAAGAGAAGTGGGACCGGATACTTGGCGCAGAGATCGACGCGCGTAGCGAGAGCGAGAGCGAGAGAAGTCACAGCCAGATGCAGATCGTCCACTCCCAGACCAGTGACTCGATCGTCTCGAATGCTTCGAGTTGAGCGAGCGAGAGACTAAAAAGTTGCAGCATGCATGCAGAGAAAAGGTCGTCACCTTCGCAGAGACTCGCTGCCTTAACTTACGTTGTATGCACCAAACAAGTCACCCGAGCCGCGTGTCGTTCGTCGCTGGCCGCGCTTCGTCGTCCTTCCTAGCGTTCGACCACATTACTGGTCCCGAGCGATGATGAAACCTCATGAGCTCGAGCGGCTGCTGTTGTTGCGGTCTCGATGCGAACGCTGGTGTCGCGTTGCGGCGAATGTTGAGCACCTGGGGATTGCGATGGTCGGGCTGCTGCTGTTGCTGGTGGTGATGGATCTGCTGAGGATGAATCTGCTGCTGCTGATGCGTATGCTGTTGCGGCGGATGCTGAAGGTCTACGCTGGCACTGTCACCGCTGATGCCATTTGCAACCGGCGTCGGTGCCCTCGCAATTGCCACTCGCGAGAAGCTCGAGTCGCTCATCGTCTCCTCGAGCGCGAGCATGCCGAGGTCTCCGTCTGGAGGGCCACCGTCCACACCGCCGCGCCGCCCGAACTGCCCGCGCTGGTAGTTGGCGAGAGGCGGGAGCTTCTGTAGGAACTGGATGTTCGCTCGGATCACCATCGCGCGCTTGCGGCGCGGCTGCTCCATGGAAGCGCCCATCTCAGCATCCTCGCCGTCCTCAGCGCCGTCTTCGCGGTCTGCGTCAGCGCCCGAGTCCTCGCGCAGCATCAGTAGCTCGTGCGAGTCGTCGACAACCATCGGCTCGCGGTCTGCGTGTCGGCGGCGGGTCGGCAGCTCGCGCGAGCGCTTCGAGCCCACGCGCAGTGCCATGTCGTCCCGAGTGCCTGCTTGCTGGTCGTCCTCTCAGGATCTTGGGGCGGCTCCGGTCGTGAGCGCGATGCTTCTTCTTCTTCTGCGTCGTCGTCGACAGAAGGAACTGTGCAGCAGAAGCAGCAGCAGCTCAGTGCCGAGCAGACGCGCATGCGCGACATCTATTCGACAGCTCCCATACTTTCTTCAAGTATACACTGCTCGTGGATGAAACGCCTGCTCGCATCCAATCTGATCCAGCGATCCAGCTCTATGCTCGCTCTCGTCGTGCAGGCGTCAGACCTCGCGGCGTGCGCAGGGACCCGCGCCGCGGTTGCCTCTGCACTGCGAGCGCCGGGTAGCCCGCTCGACGCCGTGCAGCTGCGCGCCGCGGAGAGCGATGACGTGCACGCGCTGGCGGACGCCGCGCAGCAGCTTCGCGCGCTGCATCGCGAGCTTCCGGCTCATCTGCGGCTGCCACCGCGACTGCTACTCAACGCGCCGCTCGCAAGCGTCGCCGCGCTGCGTGAGGAGCTGTTGGAGCGCGACCACTTCGCTGGGTGGCACGTGAAGGAGCGCGAGCTCCCGCAGCTGCTGCACGGGTGGAGCCGCTTACCGGGGGAGATTGTGGGCTGCTCGGTGCACTCAGCAGCGTCGGCGGTGCTCGCGGCGCGCCTCGGCCTCGACTACATCCAGGTGGGCACAATGTTTCCCACGGCGTCGCACCCGGAGAAGACGACGCTCGAAGGCCCGGCACTGCTGCGCGAGATCGCGATGGCGGCAGAAGCTGAGCGGGTGCGCATGCCGCCACTCGTGGCCATCGGCGGCATCAGCTCGGCGCTGCATGTCCGCGAGGTGCTGCGCGCCGGCGCCAGCGGCGTCGCCGTAATCCGCGGAATCCTCGCAGCCGACGACCCGGCAGCAGCTGCCGCCGCGTTCCGTGCGGCGCTGGACGAGCCGCTGTGACCGCACGTAGAGAACTGAGGATAGGAGGAACAAGCGGCGGCCACGAGATAGAAAGATGGGGAGAGAAGAGCTATAAACTAAGGCTTTCCATTCACCATCGAACGTGTGCTCGCTCGTAGGCGCCGTGACGCCAGCGGCGCAAGAGACTCGCTCGCTTCGCTTATGCGTAGCCACCGTCGATGATGATGTCGTCGATCTTGAGGATCATGCGCACGACCTGCGTGGCCAGCTGCAGCTGCTGCTGCTTGCCGATGAGCGTCTCGAACACGTGCTGCTCCTTCATGTCGTTCGTGCCGGTCGAGTTGCAGTCGATGCCCAGGCGCGGGTTCTTCTCGCTCAGCTGCTGCGCACGCACGGCCGAGAGCGAGTCGATCGGGCTCAGCCCGCTGTTCTCCGCAAGCGCCATGGGCACGTCCTCGAGCGCGTCCGCGAACGCGCGGATCGCGTACTGCTCGATCCCCGTGATCTGGTCCGCGTGCTCGCGCACCTCGATGGCACACGCGATCTCGGCCGCGCCGCCGCCGTACACGATGCGGTTGTTCTTGATCAGGTTGCGCGTCACGCACATGGCGTCGTGCAGCGAGCGCTTAGCCTCGTCCACGATCATCTTGTTGCCGCCGCGCACGAGCACCGTGATTGCGTCCGAGCTCGCGCAGTCCTCGATCACGAGCATGCGCTCCTTCGTCGTGCCGAACGCGACCTCGCGCACCGTGCCCGCACGACCGAGCTTCTCGGGCGTGAGCTCCGAGAAGCGCGGCACGATGCGCGCGCCCGTGGCAATCGCAATAAGCTCGAGCTCGACGCCGCCGACCCAACGCACGGCCGGGAGCTCGTTCTGCAGCAGCAGGTGGTTCGCCTCGTCATCGAAGCCCCACTGGCAGATCACGACGTTTGCGCCGCTGTCCTTCACCTGGCGGATCATCGTGCGGAAGTACTCCTGCTCAGTCGCGTAGAGCTTCTCGTACGCCTCGACGCTCGAGATCTCGAGCTTGTGCTTGGTCTTGGGCTTGGGTGGCTCGAACGGGCACGTGAGCACGCAGAGCTTGGCGTCCTTGACCTGCTTGGGCATCTGCGGGTGCGAAAAGTCCTTGTCGATCACGATGCCGTTGATGAGCGCCGTCTCCTCGAGCGTGCCGCCGGGCTTGCCCTCGACCTTGATGAGATCGAAGTTGACGTCGCGCGTCTCCAGGTTAGCAACCTTGAGCACGGCGTCGACGGCGATCTGCGCCATCTGCCGCTTGTACTTGTTGATGATCTTGGACGAGAGCGTCGTCATCGCCGTCTCTACAAGCGGCCCCGAGTCCTCCGTCGTAAAGTGGATCACGTCGCCAATCTGCTCGAGGTGCTTGCACGCAATCTCGCACGCCTCCTCGAAGCCGTCGGCGATGCGCATCGGGTGCAGACCCTGCCCGAGCAGCTTCTCCGCCTGCTCGAGCAACGCGCCCGCGAGCACCACGACGCCCGTCGTGCCGTCGCCGATCTCGTTGTCCTGCGACTGCGAGAGCTCCACGAGCAGGTGCGCCACGCGGTGCTCCACATGCATCTGCTCCAGGATCGTCGCGCCGTCGTTCGAGATCGTCACGTCCCCGTCCTGGCTCACCATCATCTTGTCCATGCCTGGGAGCCAGCCACACAAGGCGTCACGACGGATTCCCCCATACTAAGTGCCAGTCAACCTCAGAGTCCAAACGCACCGCGCGGGCCGAGCGACGTGCGCAGCAGGCTCGAGACCGTGCGCGCTGCCAGGATGTTGCTCTGCGCGTCATACAGAGAGAGAGAGAGCGCGTGTGAGTAGGCGTCTTTGTTCTCGCGTATGCGCCATGAGAGGCGGGTGCGCGCGCGTACCTTAATGGCCTCGACCCCCTTGACGCGCTCCTTCTGCTCCTGGTCCCGCAGGATGATGAAGGGGCGCCCGTACTCGTCAAAGACCATCGACATGGTGGCGGCCGCGTTAAGAAGGGAGCTTCGCGGCTTTGTATTGCTTGTTGGGGATTGGCGACGCCTTCGTGGCCACACTCGCGCTGAAAATCCTGGCGCTGCTCTCACTTGGTGTTTGTATGTTAAGTTCGCTTTTAGCTTCACACTTGAGATTACAATGCTACGAAAAAATCTTGCTAAGATGCTTGAAAAAGCACAAATATTAGTTTCAAGTTGAAACGGGTCCGAAAATGGCTACAGTGATTGGCATCCGGAGACGCACATGCGGGTGCTGGAAGTCGTCGCCGGGGCGCTGCTGGCGCTGGCGCTGCACGCGCGCAGCTGCGCGGCCGCCTGTCCGCTTGGCGCGTACAACGGCCGGATCTGCTCCGGCAACGGCGAGTGCACACGCGCAAACCTGTGTGCCTGTGACAGCCGCCACACCGGCTTCGACTGCTCGCAGCGTGCGTCGCGTGTTGCTTCTGCGCTGGTTGTTCAGATGCCGCAAGGTACTCATCTCACGTTGCTTGACTTCGCGTGTCGGCAGATCGTTGCCCTCTTGGCAAAGCCTGGGCGGCACCGGCGCGCGCCACGGATGACGCGCACTACGAGGTTGAGTGCTCGAACAAGGGCGTGTGCAACCGCGAGACCGGCGTCTGCCTGTGCATGGAGGGCTTCACGGGGACTGCCTGCCAGCGACGTACGTGAGCCCGCGGTTGCGCTATTTGGGCTATTAGATGCAGACCAGAAGACGAGCTGATCGCGTTCTCGCGCTCGCAGTCGAGTGCCCCAACGGATGCAGCGACGGCGGCGAGTGCATGTCACTCAAGTCGCTCTCACGCCTGCATACAGTAGAGACCGAGGCGGTTTATGACCAGGTCTGGGACGCCGACATGATCTACGGCTGCAAGTGCAGCAAGGGACGGCACGGCTACGACTGCTCCAAGCGTGAGATCGCTCAGAGTTTGGTCTGGTGATATCAAATCTTTGAAGGTGGAACTTATGTCTGAGCCGCATGCTGCGCGCAGGTTCGTGCCCTCGCGGCGATGATCCGCTTACCGGCGGTCAGACGAACGAGGTGCAGATTCTACAATGCACAGCGAAAGCGGGCAGCTTCGCGCTCTACTTCAACGGCGAAGGAGCGACCGTGAACTTCGACGCGACCGAGGCGCAGCTCCAACAAGCGTTCCGGAGCATCAGGACGATGCCGCGCGTCAAAGTCACCTACACGGTGCCGTCCACGCTTTGCAACAGCGCAGCGGCGAATGCCGTGCTCGTGGAATTCATCGAGACGTTCGGACCGTACGCTTTCAAGAGTTTGTACTGAGTGATCTCTGCATTAAACAGGGAAGATGACGTGGACGGTCGAACTGGCACTCTGCTCTGCGGGTGTGGATGTACAGGCAGCCTCCTCTCAAAGCGTTCGGAGTCACGCACGGCAAGCAAACGCTCATTAACGGCAGCGTCTTCGTGGCCACGGGCGGCGCATTTCTCGCTGGTCGCGCCTCGATGAGAGGCACGAAGGAGTGGGAGTTCTGTAGCAACCGCGGCGAGTGCGACGAAGGTGAGCGCATCAATCCCCAGCAGGTGACACTCGGAAGCACTGATTGGTTTTGCCGCTACTTTCAGAGACCGGGCTGTGCGCGTGCTACCTGGTGCCGATGCCTGGCTACCGCTCGAGCGACGGGTATGGGAAGGTTGGGACCCGTGGGGACTGCGGGTGTGCGAACAATGAGAATAAATACGGCGGCGTGATCAAGGCGTGCGTCGGGGAGCTGGCGTGCAGTGGCCATGGGTACTGCACCAAGTCGCCGTCGTTCCGCTGCGTGTGCGAAGAGGGCTGGACGAGCGGGGACTGCTCGATCCGTGCGTGCCGTCTTGCTGTCTGTGCGACGAAGGAGGGGGAATCGGAGCACACGAGTGCCAACTCATCAGTTTCTCTTGTTCTCTCTCTCTCTCTCTCTCTCTCTCTCTCTCTCTTTGGACGAACCCACAGGAACCTGCCCGCAAGGGCCTTCCTGGTTCCGCCAGCCTACGAGCGCAAACACCGTTCACAACCAGTGGGCGACGTGCTCGGACGCTGGGATCTGCAACCGAGCCATTGGCGAGTGCCAGTGCAACTCGCCGTTCGAGGGCTCCGCGTGCGAATTCAGTGCGTAGCGCGCAAGTTTGACAAAAGCCTTCGGAATGAAGAGCGAGCGACCATGTTGCAGAGCTGACCTGACAGTTCTCATATGTTCTGCTCTGCCAACTCGGGGTAGTGAGGTGCCCGGGCGAGCCGACGTGTAATGGCCACGGCCAGTGCATGAGCATCCAGCAGATGTCGCTCGAAGCGGACGTCGACAGCCCACTGCTCCGCTTCGACTATGGGACGGACCCCAACAGCGTTCACACGTACGACCGCCACAGCATTCTCGGGTGCCAGTGCGATCCTGGCTTCGAGGGCTACGACTGCAGCCAGCGTGCGTCTCTGCGTGTTGAAAGCATGATAGAGATATATGGTCGCGCCTGTGCTCGAATGTGCTAACGACTGCCGGCTTCTGCTTCGTGTTGGACAGAGAGCTGCCCGCGCGGAGACGACCCGACCACGACCGGCCAAGTGGACGAAGTGCAGCTACTCAAGTGCACTGCGACGAGCGGGACGTTCCAGCTGCTGTACCGAACCTCGTTCTCCGCGAACATTGCGTTCGATGCGTCGGCCGCTGATCTCCGCGACATCCTGATGACTGCCTTCGGCTTCAACGACGTTGTGGTCGAGTTTTCACTCGGCGTGAGCGCATGCTCTCCTGCTGCGATTCCCGCGACGAACCAGAACGTCATCTCGATCACGTTTTCGGGCGACCCGGGCAATCTGCCGCCACTGCGCGCCGACACGACGTTCCTGCGCCTCGGAGCTTCTCAGGCTGGAACGGTTGCGATCGCGGTCGACGGAGCTGTGATCGATGCGTTCGCGAGTCGCGCGGGCACAAAGGAAAACGCGCTCTGCTCGAACAAGGGCATCTGCAACTACGAGACCGGGCAGTGCCAGTGTGGCGTTGGCTACGGGAGCAGCAATGGCCGCGGAGGCATTGGCACGCGTGGCGACTGCGGCTACATTCTGCCGGATGTAGCGGACAAGGCGATCTCGTGAGCACGCAAATACATACCCGCTTTCATGCTACTTATGCCTCGACCTTATGATTGATCGATCACTGCTTCGCAAGTAGGTCGTAGTCGAACCAGTCGATATTGTCAAGCAGCCGCCGATGGACGATCTGATAATGTCGCCTTCGCGCGGCGGCGGCGCCTCCGGCTTCACCGCAGGAGGAGACCGCAGGCTCCGCCACGCTTCGTAAGCGCTTCTTTGCATCAACGTCTCCTCGATCCGCGACTATCTGATGCTCACAAATGCACGCATGGCTTCGATCGATTCTCTCCTCATCGCAGAACCTTCAGTGTGCGTGGTCTCGAGTGCAAGAGCAGCAGTGGTCCAGGTGATGCAGCTCTTGATTACAAGCTCCAGGGACACAGCGAGCGACGGATCCGTGAGTCTCACGCGAGAGAGCGATGAACAGCCTTGCTGTAAAGCTCATCGGTTCACCTCCTTCGTGCGACGACGATCTTCTCAGAGACATCAGACGCCAGTGCACTCATCCCGGGTCGGAAAACCAGCGCTCTCAGCCCAGGTGAGCAACCCAACAGTGACGGCATATGCTGATGCTCTATGCGAAGCAGCTAAGAGCATACACGACCAAATGATGTGTTTGTGTTCCGCGCTGACAGCGTCGCCGCTGACGCGAATGAGCGCCAAACTGGAGCGTGCGCTGCGGTTTGCGGACAAGTGCGAGCGCGACCTCGACAAGTTCTGCGAGTCGAAGAACCGGCGGCGGCTCCACCACGCACCCGCGCCTCCCACCAGCTGCGGCGCCCCGGAGGGATCGTTGTGGCTTGAAGCCGAGAAGGCTAACGACGCAAACGCACGAGGTACGCGGAGACGTCATAGAGCTCCGTGGCCTTAGGAGCCTCGATCGGTGCATAAGTCATTGCTGACAGCTTTGCGTTGCTGGCTGGTGCGCTTTTGCACAGAGAAACTCGCGCTCGAGCGGCTCGTTCGTCGCATCGCTCCTTCGCTCAGCAATTGTCCGTCGTCGCACGCTGAGCTGCTTCAAGTGCTGTACTCGTGTCGTGAGTGCAGCTCGCGAGCGGCGTTCTGTTCCAGATGCGCGGAGCGAGCATCCGAGTTCTTTAGCGGACACACCACCACGGAGCTGCTCTCGCTTTACGGTCGCGACCTGCCACCGGCTGACGCAGAAGCGCTCGAGGCGTTCACGAGTGCACTTGCAGCCCGAGAGGCTCAGAACACGCGCATCGTCAGCGACACCTAAAGACATTGCCTAGATCGTCTAGATCACATAACAGCGTGTAGATGCTGCCACAGATCGACTTTACAATCAGCGCTACCGCGCTAGTATGTTCAGACGAGCTCCTTAGCTCACAAGCTGTGCAAGCTGGCTCGTGCCCACACATGGTGCGAGTTGACTCGATTCTCCGGGATCACGCTTGACAGCGGCGAATTGTTGCTACCTTGATCGGTGACGAGGATGATCGGGCCATAGTAGATCGGCGAGGCTCTTTGTTACGAGTTTGCGCATGTTTCGCGATGCGTTGGCATCTCAATCCTAGTTGATCTTGCGTTGCTGCGCTCGTCTTGAACCGAAGAGTATACCGTTGCTACCTTGCCTTGTAGTAGTGCATTGTAAGCAAGCAAGTATCTTCTCGATCTTTGGTTAGTTTCAAACGACGGCGGCGCCTCGCGAGGCATCGCTGCACACGCACACTTGCTCGCCGTCACGTATTCGCACGCGAACGAGCTCGACGCAAGTCAAACGAACCCGACAGAAGCCCTCGCAGCAGGCGCTCAATCATGACAAAGATGATGTCACCGACAGCGACGCCACAAAGCGCGGACACCAGCTTTATGCGGATCGAGGTGGTCTCGATGCTCAAGCTTCTCATCATGGTGTTCGCTGCGACGCTCTTGCTCACGTTCTTTGTCATTCTTGGTTACGCGGGCGCGCCGGCCGTGTCCTTCTCTGATTTCACGAGCAACGCCACGAGGTGCACGTCTGACTTCTCGCTCGCGCTGCTTCAAGAGTGCTCGGGGTCGACAACACTGCCTCGCTCTTCTTCAAGCACCACCAACGGCTCCGTGGCTGCAATCGATGAGCTGCTCAGCCTTTCCGAGGACGAACAGGTGCCGATCCTCGAGTGCATGTTCGACTCGTGCACAAATGTGTCGAACCGGCCGTTCGTGGACAACGCCAACATCGACCAGCTCCGCGTGGTGCACTACTCGTTCGGGCTGAATGGCTTTAAGCATCGCCACCGCTACTTTTACCTAGAGGTGGCGTTCCCGAACCAGAACAAGCTCGAGGACCACTCCTTCCGCGTCACGATGACCCCGCACGCGAAGGGTTTCTACTATAACAGCAGCAGCAGCGACGCACGCACGTTCACGCAGATAATCCCAGATGTGCGCCAGCAAACCCTGACGGTCCAGTGTGCAAAAGACACCTTCTTCTGCAGCGAGCAGTACTTCCTCCGATTCGGAGAGATCGACTACAGTGACTATCAGATCGACGTGCTGTTCAACTCGAGCGAACCCCTTCCGCTCGTCGGTGTTGACGCGCAGTTCAAGAAGACATGGGGCACCGAGGAGTTTACGAACTGGGTCATCGGTATGAGAGTGTTCTTCCTAATTCTGTCGGCGTTCGTGGCGGTGTGGTACAACGTGTGCTTGAACAAGCTCTCTGCACGCGCGCAGAGTCTGGAGCAGGGCTGGGTCGCGGCGATCACAGTCACGCTCTTCTTCTTCAACGACCCGTTCTACATCGTCGAGGCCAACTACGGAGGGAACCCAGTGAAGATCCTCAGCGTGCTCTTCCACGTCACGTTCTTCCAAATCTTGCTGCTCTTCTGGCTTGTCATGCTTGACAACCTCCGGCTCCAGGGCAAAGTCCAAGGTGTGTCCAACTCGCAGTTCTTTGGGCCGAAGATCGCATACATCACCTTGTTCTGGTTCATGAACTCGATCTATCATATATACCTGAAGTACTATGCGAACAACGATCCAACGTGGAACCCGCTCGCGACGAACGCGAACTTCGCGCTCGCAGAAGCGGTCTGTGCCGTGATGAGCATCTTTTACCTGCTCTGGGTCACCTACTTGGTTTTCGTGAGCCACCAAGAGATCCGCTCTCGCCGAGTGCGCTATCGGTACCTCGTGGCGCTCACATTTTTCATGGTGGTGATGGCGTTCGTCGGTCTTGGAAGCGGCGCACTCTCGCCAGCACCCCCGAGCGGAGGGCAGTGGACATCGTTTCAGGCGCTCTTCAATGTGTACGTGTGCGTGATCGCGTACCTCTACGCACCATCTGCCACAGCAATCAAGACAGCCAAGCGACAAATGAAGAATCCGCGAGCAGAATCCGATGTTGAGGCGAGCCCCGTACTCGCTGAACCTGTGCACCCGACTCCTATCGACGTCGCGGACATCCAGACGAACGACCTTGATAGTGCGTAGCAAGCTCGGATGAAAAGAGCTGGAATGGTAGCGAGACTCATTAACAGCGCAGCAATACATTGTCCATTGAAAGTCGGTGCTGTGCTACTATCCTCCAGGAGCTCACGTCACTGTAGTGGGCGGCTGTGCAGGAGAGCACGCACCAGGTTCATACTGGATTGAACACGTGTGCGTGTGAGGAGACCTCACACACAGGGATGGCTCGTTGAGTCACTGGCTTCCGCGCACGAACGGAGTCGGCCGAGTGCCCTGCTGGAGCTCGATTTGGTGGAGACGGAG
>JAASFW010000447.1:0-18387 GCA_023334005.1 Globisporangium orthogonon
GGGACTGGGATACCAAGTCGCCAATCGGTGGCGGGAGAACGACCGAAGCAGCCTCACGAGACAGCGGATCGATCCCGAACGCGTTTGGAAGTGCGACCATGGAGGTCTTGGAGACCAGCATCTTGGCCGAGTCCATCGATTTAAAAAAACTGGTCGAATTCGGTTCTTTGTTGCAATTGCGTTCTATGAAATGTAGAATCTGCCTTCAGTGCTTTCAGAACTCGAATTCTGGAGACGTACAGATGGAGTCGTACATGCACTCCAATCCTGTGTACGACACACCAAGTAATGACTGTGCCGCTCTGAGCACTGCCAGCGCCATCGCTGCTGGACACCAGTGGCGCTCGCCTTGCATGTTGGTTCCAGTAGAAGTGCGGTTCTGGTGGTCTGTTCTCTAGCCACGATTTTGGATTGGCGCTAGCCACATGCTGGGGTGGACCACACGATGAGCTTCGAATTGGGCTTTCTTTCATTCCTGGATTTGCACGATCGTGGCGATATGGCAAAGTCACGCTCTTCGCACGCCGTCGCCGCCGCTGACGCCGAGGAGCTCGCGCCGCTCGCACTCGGCGGCGGTAGCAGCTCCTTCCGTGATGGCGAGTGCGTGCCCGAGGCCGAAGACGTGCCGTCGCTCACTTCGTCTCATCCGCGCGAGGAGGACAACGTCGTGTTCCTCGTCGTGCCGGGGCTCGACGACGACGCTGCCGCTGCGGACGCTATGCTGCACGGACTGCTATCGGCACCGCGCGTGCGCGACGTGCAGATCGACCGCCACGAGAAGCTTGTGAAGATCGTGACGAGTGGCCGCGTGGACGAGCGCGTGGAGGCCGAGCTCGCGGAGCTCGTGCGCGACGTGACGCCGGGCCGCCTCGTGGCGTACCCCGTGTGGCAGCACCGCGATCGCATCGTCAAGCTGCGCATCGAGGGCATGCGTTGCATGACGAACTGCGGCACGCAGGTGATCCGCGCGCTCGAGAAGATCCCGGGCGTGCTGCACATCCACGTGGACTCCAAGTCCAAGAGCGCGTTCGTGGCGCTTGCCAAGGGCTCGACCGCCACCGAGGTGGACCTCATCAAGTACATCCGCGCGGCGAACCCGCGGTTTGACGCGATCATCGCGAACGACACGACGCGCGAGCGCGCCAACTCGACGCCCGGCGCCGTGCTGCTCAGCGTCGAGGGCATGAGCTGCGCGAAGAACTGCGCGACTAAAGTGCAGAAGGCGCTGAGCGACGTCGACGGCGTGATTGAAGCGACTGTCGACTTTAAAAACAAGCGCGCGACGGTGATCCTGGCGCCGGAGAGCTCGCTCTCGGAGGACGATCTCATCGCGGCTGTCGCGCGCGCCGGAGACAAGTTCCGCGCGTCAGTGTACCATCCGTTCGCGGGGCATGATTCGCGCGTCGTGCACCTGACAGTCGAGGGCATGAGCTGCGCGGCCAACTGTGCGCGGAAGGTGCAGAACGCACTGAACGACGCGCCGGGCGTGATCAGCGCCAAGGTGGACTTCCCATCCAAGCTCGCGACCGTGTTCCTTGAGCCAGGCAGCCGCCTGAACGAATCGGACCTGATCGAGATCGTGCGCTCAGCCGGCGCCAAGTTCAGCGCGTCGCTGTCATCGCCCGCGAGCGGCTCGCGGACGATCCTGCTCAACGTGAGTGGGATGAGCTGCGCAAAGAACTGCGCGACAAAGGTGGAGGCGGCGCTGGCTGCCACTTCCGGCGTGGAGACCGCTGTTGTGGACTTCAAGCGCAAGCGCGCAACGATCGTAGTTGACGCAGCGAGCGCACTGTCGGACACCGACTTGATCGAAGCGGTGCGCGGCGCGGGTGCCAAGTTCGACGCGACGCCGTACATCTCGACGCCTCGCACGGTGCTCTTGGACGTGAGCGGCATGAGCTGCGCGAAGAACTGCGCGCGCAAGGTGGAGACTGCGCTCAAGGAAGCCGACGGTGTAGTATCTGCGTCCGTGGACTTCGACACCAAGCGCGCGACTGTGCTCGTGGATCCCGCGAGCACGTTGAAGGACGCGGATCTCGTTGAGATCGTAAAGCGCGTAGGCGACAAATTCAGTGCGTCGCTCGTGTTCCCATCGGTCGACAAGTCTATCGGTGCGAGTGCCGATGGGAGCGCGCTGAAGTCCACCGATAGCATCTACAGCTCCAGCGGCTCGTCGAGCGCGAGCAAGGGCGACAGCGCCGACGATGAGCTCGCACTGTCGATCGCCGACGTTGGCGGCAGTGATATCGGCGAAGTCGTGTTGATCGTGGGGGGCATGACGTGCAACTCATGTGCGAACTCAGTGGAAAACGCGCTCAAGCAAGCGGACGGTGTGGTCTCTGCGACCGTGAGTTTTGCGACCGAGAAGGCGACTGTGCGCTACGACAAAGACATCGTCGGCATCCGCACGCTCGTGGAAACGGTGGAGGATATTGGGTACGACGCGTCGTACGTCTCCAGCGGGGATGCGCACAAAGCCATCGGCGACCAGCGCGCGAAGGAGATCGCGCGGTACCGCAACGACTTGTACGTCGCGGTACTCTTCACGGTCCCGATCATGCTCATCATGATGGTGCTCGGGAACATTAAGCCGGTCGAGAGCAAACTGATGAGCTCGGCGTTCCGCGGCGTGTCGTGGATGGCGCTCATCGTCGGCGTGCTCGCGACGCCTGTGCAGTTCTACTCGGCGCGCCGCTTCCACGTGGATGCGTGGAAGGGTCTGAAGAACCGCATGCTGGGCATGTCGTTCCTCGTGTCCATGGGCTCGAACGCGTCGTACTTTTACGGCCTCTTCAGCGTCGTCCGCAGCTTCGTGCTGGGTGACTCGAGCGTGTCGGACCCAGACATGTTCATGACAGCATCGATGCTCGTGGCATTCGTGATCGTCGGGAAGTACCTCGAGGCGGTCGCGAAGGGGAAAACGTCGGAGGCGCTGAGCAAGCTCATGGACCTCCAGGTCAAGGCGGCGACGCTGCTGGTCATGAGTGCGGACGGTTCGCGCGTCGTAGAAGAGAAGATCGTGCCGATTGACTTGGTGCAGCGTGGCGACGTGCTCAAGGTCGTGCGCGGCTCAGCTGTGCCTGTGGACGGCGTGGTGGCATACGGCGAAGGCCGCCTAAATGAGTCGATGCTCACGGGCGAGTCCAAGCTGATCAAGAAGAGTGTGGGCGACAAGGTGCTCGGCGCGACCGTGAACGTCGAGGGACTCTTCCACATGAAGGTGACAGGGGTGGGCAATGACACGGCGCTGAGCCAGATCATCCGGCTCGTCGAGGACGCGCAGTCGTCCAAGGCACCTATCCAGGCGTACGCCGACTACATCGCGTCGATCTTCGTGCCGTCGGTGCTCGCGCTCTCGTTCGTAACGTTCCTCGTCTGGTACGTGCTGTGCCTGAACGAGGCGATTCCAAAGGACTGGATCCCCAAGACCGACGGCCCGTTCGTGTTCGCGTTCAACTTCGGTATCGCGACGCTCGTGGTGGCGTGTCCGTGTGCGCTGGGGCTGGCGACGCCCACCGCGGTCATGGTCGGCACGGGTGTTGGTGCCGAGCACGGTGTGCTGATCAAAGGTGGCGAGCCGCTCGAGGCGGCGCAAAGCATCGACACGATCTTGTTCGACAAGACCGGCACGCTCACGGTGGGCGAGCCCGTGGTGACCGATGTGGTCCTCCTGAACAAGAAGCTGCGTGCAGAGGAGCTGATCGTGCTCGCGGGCTCGGCGGAGCTCGGCAGCGAGCACCCGTTGAGCAAGGCGATCATCGACTACGCCAAGTTCATCTCCAAGTCGCTCGAGCAGCCGACGAACTTCTCGGGTGTATCTGGCCGCGGCATCTCGTGCAGCGTTGGCGCGCACAGCGTCGTGATCGGCAACAAAGAGTGGATGACCGACAATAACATGGCGCGCATGGATAGCATCGTGCTGTACCAGGCGACGATGGCGTTCCAGAACGCAGGCAAGACGACGGTTTACATGGGCGTGAACGGCGAGCTGAGCGCGGTGTTCGGCGTCGCCGACGCGCCACGTCCGGAGGCAATCCGCACGGTCAAGAAGCTCTCACAGATGGGACTCGATGTGTGGATGGTGACAGGCGATAACGCACGCACAGCGATCACGATCGCGGACCAGCTCGGCATCAAGCGCCGCAATGTCATGGCGGAGGTGATTCCGTCGGAGAAGTCGTCCAAGGTGAAGAAGCTGCAGAGCGCCGGGCGTACTGTGGCAATGGTGGGCGACGGCATCAACGACTCGCCGGCGCTCGCGCAAGCCAACTTGGGCATCGCGATCGGTGCCGGCACGGAGATCGCAGTCGAGACGGCGGGCATGGTGCTCATGAAGTCCAACTTGGTGGACGTGATCACGGCGCTCGACCTCTCGCGCACAATCTTCAGCCGCATCCGCCTCAACTACGTCTGGGCTCTCGGCTACAACTGCCTGCTGATCCCGCTCGCGGCGGGCGTGCTCTTCCCGTTCGGCTACAGCATCCCTCCGATGTTCGCCGGCGCCGCCATGGCTCTGTCTTCCGTGTCGGTGGTCACATCGTCGCTGCTGCTGCGCTACTACGAGCCGCCGGTGCTGCCGCCAGACTTCAGCGTGAGCGAGCACAAGTCGCTGCTCTTCAAGAAGCCGTCGGTGACCACGCCGCTGCTTGCCTCGAGCAGCCGCGAGTAAGAAGATCGCACTCGGGTCGTAGACATGGTGTGAGCTTTTTCAGTAGAAAGGCAAAAGTTTCGCAGACCACGCGTTGCGTTCGTGCCATGGGTGTATATTGAGGGAGGCGGTAGTCATCATTGCTCAACTCGCACAACGACAACGGTACGCTATTGCTCGCACTCGGCGCCGCGCGCTGTCTACTTGGGCGGCATGCGCAGCGCGCCGTCGAGACGGATGACCTCGCCGTTGATCATCTTGTTCTCGATGATGGACTGCACGAGCTGCGCGTACTCGGCCGGTTCGCCCAGGCGACTCGGGAACGGCACCGTGGCACCGAGCTGCTGCTGCACCTTTTCCGGGAGACCCGCGAGCAGCGGCGTCTTGAACAAGCCTGCGTGTGTACGGATGGGTGTGTGAGTGTTTGGTCTGAAGGAGAGACAGAACGAAGTGGACACGAAGCGATGACGCACCAGGGGCGATCGTGTTGACGCGGATGCCGTAGGACGCCAGGTCGCGCGCCATGGGGAGCGTCATGCCCACGATCGCTCCCTTGCTCGCGGCGTACGCGACCTGCCCGATCTGGCCATCGTACGCGGCGATGCTTGCAGTGTTGATGATCACACCGTGCTCGCCGCACTCGAGGCCCGGTCCCTTCGCCATGCTGCAGCAAAAGTGCCCTCACACCGTCCGGTCAGCCACACGTGCACCAACGCCTCCCATCTGTTGCCATGCAGAGGGGAAGCACTATCACGCACCGCTCCGCTGCGAGTCGTGCCACGTTGAACGAGCCGACCGTGTTAACCGTCAGCGTCTGCTGGAACTGGAAGAGCTGGTGCGCGCCCTTCTTGCTGAGCGTCTTGATGGCGTGCGCGATGCCCGCGCAGTTGACCGCCGTGTTGACGGGCTCGCCGAATGCCGACTCGGCGAGGTCGAGCGCGGCGATCACGTCGTCCTCGTTCGTCACCTGCGTGACCCATCCGCAGCTGCGTCAGCCAGCCGCGTTTTCCCCGTTAAGAGCGCGAGGTCTCCAGCCAGTCAGCTCCGCCACGCACGTCGGTGGGGCTGAAGTGGCAGTTGGTGCCGAGCTCGCGCGCGACGTTCTTGCCGTCGCTCGTCGGCAGGTCGCAGAGCACGACGCGCGCGCCGTGCTTGATGAAGCGCTGGGCCGTGGCTTTGCCGAGCCCCGAGGCTGCGCCCGTGATGATCGCCACGCGGGAGGCGAGCGCCATGGTTGGTCCGTTAAGTAAGCGCTCTGCAGCAGCTCGGGTCCGATCGATCAGATACTGAGCGATTCGCATCACGGCTCGTGATTAGACGAACCGCCGCCTTGCGTGGACCACATCACAGTTGAAGATCAGCTCTTCATCTGGTTTCTTCACTATGCTGCCAGGATGTGCCAACTAAGTGCCGCATTATTAGCAGATCGGAGCGTGGTTTTATGCAGCGTTTTAGAGCAAGCAAAATCGACGCAATTTGCTGCGAGTACTAATGCTTTGGCGGGCAGAATTATTAACAGTTTACAAAAACTGAAAGCCTGGATGGTAACCTCGGCAGGTCCTCCGTCGACAGCTGCGGCGCCGCCAGCGCTGCTCGAGCGCGCGCTGAGCTACTTGGGGCGCAATTCCCTGAAGCGCGAGGCGCTGCTGCTCGTCGTGCTGCTGCTGCTGCTGCTGCGCTGGCTCGTGGGACTGCACGGGTACTCGGGCGCCGCGACGCCGCCGCTCTTCGGCGACTACGAGGCGCAGCGCCACTGGATGGAGCTCACGCTGCAGCTGCCGCTCTCCGGCTGGTACTTCAACTCGAGCGCGAACGATATCCTCTACTGGGGGCTTGACTACCCACCCCTCACGGCCTACGTATCGTACGCGTTCGGTGCGCTCGCGCAGCGTGTCGAGCCGGAGATGGTGGCACTCGAGACCTCGCGCGGCTACGAGAGCGCCACCAGCAAGGTGTTCATGCGCACGACAGTGTTGCTATGCGACGTCGCGATTTTCCTCCCCGCGGTCTTCTACGCGGCGCGCGTGCTCTACAAGCGCCAGCAGTGGACGCAGCGCCTCGCGCTGCCGCTCGTCGTGCTCGCGCAGCCGGCGCTGCTGGTCATCGACCACGGCCACTTCCAGGTGCGGTGCTAGGTGATATACTGAGCTGTGAAGAAGCGAAGCGCCAGCTAACTGATGAGAGCTTGCGTCGATGCAGTACAACAATGTCACACTGGGACTCACGGTGCTCGCGGTCGCGCTCATCCTGAGAGACCACGAGTTCCTCGGCAGCGTCGCGTTCTGCCTGGCGCTCAACTTCAAGCAGATGGCGCTGTACTATGCGCCTGCGTTTGGCGTGTTCCTCTTCGCGCGCTGCGTGCATCGCTCGATGTTTCTGCTCCACCTGCTCAAGTTAGGTGTCGCTGTGACCAGCACGTTCGCAGTCCTCTGGCTGCCGTTCTGCCTGCACACTTTCGAGGGCGAGACGTGTGCGACGTCCGTTCTGCAAGGTACCGTCGAACCTCTCTCTCTCTCTCTCTCTCTTTTGTCCTGTACTGGTGTTATACCAGCTCTAAGCGATTCGTCTGTCTCTCTGATGTCGCGTGCACGGATTCAGTTCTCCACCGCATCTTCCCGTTCGCGCGAGGGCTGTTTGAAGACAAAGTGGCGAACTTCTGGTGCGTGCTGGACCTCGTCTTCAAGATCAGACGCCACGTCGCGCCAGCCCAGCAAATGCGCCTCTGGTGAGTGGGGGCAGTATTGACGAACCGGTCGAGACTGTAGCTGGCGAGGGAGATCTGACGGTGTCGCTCAAATGCAGCACGCTGGCAACGTTGCTCGGCTTCCTCCCGTCTGTCGTTGACCTCGTGCGTCGGAAGCCGACACGCCTGCGCTTCATCTTGGCGCTCGTGAACTCGTCGCTGTCGTTCTTCCTCTTTTCGTTCCAAGTGCACGAGAAGACGATCCTGATCCCGCTGCTGCCGATGTCGCTGCTCTTTGCGTACAACTCGCTGCTGGCAGGCTGGTTCAGCTTCATCTCGACGTTTAGGTGCGGTCTCTCGCGAACGAAAGAGGGCATTGAGGATGGTTGGGTGAAGTGCTAACGCACGACTCGCTCACATGCCATTGCAGCATGTTCTTTCTGCTCAAGAAAGACGAGCTTGTGCTGCCGTACATGGTCCTGCAGCTCGTGTTCTTGGCCATCGGCGTGCTACCGTTCCTGACGAAGAAGTCGTACCTCCACATCGCTGGGGTCGCTTCTGCACCGGGGTACTGCGCCGACGGTTCGCCGCATGTGTTCTTCAGAGCTTGCGTGGTGGTGCGTGTTTTGTGTGGTCTTCTGTGTGGGAATGTGCGAAGCAAGCTCTGAAGTTGCTGAATGTGTGCGCGTGTGTTGCACAGCTCTCTATCGCGGGGACCGTCGTGGCTCACTTGGCCCAGGTACTCATCAAGCCTCCTGCTCGCTACCCTCACATTCACGACTACCTCTTCGCGGCGTACTCGTGTGGGCACTTTCTGCTCGCACTCGCTTACTGCACGTACTGGCAATGGAATGTGGTGGAAGAAGACGATGACGACGACAGCAGCTCCTCCACAAAGGCGAAGACTGAGTAACGCGATCCATTAGAAATCGACCGATGTGTTCGTGCAGCTGCGCACACGCCACTTGTTGCTGTTGCAGCTTGCCGCCTGAACTTGCGCTCCAAAATCACTTCTTGGCGTCCAGCAGCTTGATCTGCTTCTTCAGGCGCGCCTTCTCGTCCTTGAACGCTTGCAACTGATCGATCACCCAGCAGGCATCGCAAGAGCATGAGTACCACCCTCGCCTGCCTATTGAACTGAGAGCCTACGCTACATTACCAGCAAGCGGTCTTCGTCCGTGAGCGGCGCGCGAGCCTTCTTGAGCTCTGCGAGGTACCCCGCCTCGTTCTCGCGCGCCTCGAGCAGAAGCTGTTCCAAGGACGCTTTCGACTCGATCGCGAGCGGGCGGCGCTTGCCGAGGAACTGCTCTGCAGGCGACGACAGAGTCACCGCAGCAGTAGCACCACGCCACCCACGCATACATAACGAGTGAGAATCTTCTCAAGCGCGTCACCATGGCGTGGAAGACCAGTCGTCACGCGCTTCGCACCCTCGCTCTTCTGGGCCTCCTCCTGCACTTTCGCGGCAATCTCCTCGGCGCTCGGTTCTCTTTCCTTCTTGCCCAGCGCGCTCGGCGTGTAACCCGCCTGCTTGGCGCGCCACTGCTCATACTCCTCGAGGCTCATACCGTGGCCCTGCGGCTCCTGGATCGGGAGGAAGCGCTTCACACTCTCCGGCAGCACATCCGGATCGTAGTATACGTACGCCGCGCCGCTGCCGAGAGCGTGCACACACGTAGTATGTATCGACAGGAGTGAGAACGACAAGCAGCACGGATCACCTCCAAGCTGCGCAGACGCCACGCACCCCACGACGCCGGCGATGCCCAGCAGCCCGAAGAACGACGAGTTGTCGCTGGCGCCCGCGCCTTTCGGCGGCGCATAGCTGAAGCGGCGGATGTGCTGGCGCAGCATCTGTGCGCAGCAGAGAGCGGGAGACAGCGCCTGCGTGTCAGCCGCCTTCCCCGCACGCAGTCAGATTGCGCCATCTGCGCTCGCGATCCCCACCTTCGTGCACTTGAATCAATTAAGGCGCTTGACTTGACCTGGAGAAGAAATGCAAGAAAATATATGCCTATTAACTCCCGCAATTATCTGCAGCCGCAGTCGTACTTCTAAGAAGCTCGCTTGACTTAGTCGAAAGCGCCTTCGATCCGCTAGAGTATCTGACATAATGTTGCTAGGTGGGCGGGCCACTGATTGGCTAAAAATGAGCGCTAGCACATGATTGGCCAGGATGTACCATTGCCAAGAACAGCTGCAGCCAAAGCCCCCAAAATCAGCTTGATGCTGCGCGGCACTTTGCGGAGCTCGTTGCTGCGCCGCCACCGCCACTCACCGTCCCTCGCACGCACTATGAGCAGCGCGCCCGCCACCTTCCAGTTGGCGCTCTGCCAGATCGCCGTGGGCGACGACAAGCAGAAGAACATCGCGACGGCTACGGCGGCAGTGCGCGAGGCGGCCGCCCACGGCGCGCAGCTCGTGTCGCTGCCCGAGTGCTGGAACTCGCCGTACGCCACGTCGTCTTTCCCGCAGTTCGCGGAGGAGATCCCGGCAACGCGCGCGCAGCTGCGCGAGGCCGAGCACCCGTCCACTTTCGCGCTCTCGCAGCTTGCGGCACAGCTGCAGATCTTCCTCATCGGCGGCTCGATCCCGGAGAAGGACGCCGGCCGCGTCTACAACACGAGCGTGGTGTTCTCGCCTGCGGGCGAGATCCTCGCCAAGCACCGCAAGGTGCACCTCTTCGACATCGACGTGCCCGGAAAGATCACGTTCCGCGAGTCTGACACGCTCTCGGCGGGTAACTCGGTCACAGTCTTCGACACGCCGTACTGCAAGGTCGGCGTCGGCATCTGCTACGACATCCGTTTCCCGGAGCTTTCGATGCTCATGAAGAAGCAGGGCGCCAAGGTGCTCGTGTTCCCGGGCGCGTTCAACCTCACGACCGGCCCGGCCCACTGGGAGCTGCTGCAGCGTGGTCGCGCCGTCGACAACCAGCTCTACGTCGCGGCGGCGTCGCCTGCGCGCGGCCCCGAGGGAGGCTACCAGGCGTGGGGTCACTCGTCCGTCGTCTCGCCGTGGGGAGAGGTGGTGGCCACGTGCGGACACGGTGAGTCCATCGTGTACGCCGAGATCGACCTCGACAAGGTCGACGAGATGCGCCGCAACATCCCGACTGCGACCCAATCGCGCGCGGACATCTACGAGCTTGTGCAGAAGTAGGCTCGCGCGTCGATCGACTGCGCCAATCACCACACGCACAAGCGCACGGACAATGAAATGCAATGCAATGTATCTCGCAGTGTGTATCTCTATCAGCTGCCGATCGTTCTCAATGGCATCCGATGTCATCGCCGAACGATGGCAAGATGTACTCGTGATCTGTGGGTGCGAATACATCCTTCTCACTCTCGACGGACGCGAGCTTCTCGGATCCAAATACCTCTGTGGGTTTGTCGTAGATGGTGTCGAAGGACGGTTTGCCGGGCTCGCGCAGAGAAATGTGCAGACGTGCCGAGAAGAACTCGCGCACGAAATTCTGCGGACCCATGAAGTTCACGGGCTCGAACCAGCTCTTCGACTGCTCAAACACCTTGAGGTCCAGAATCAGCGACACCTTCCTGAACGGGACAGCCACATGGTGCTCCTTCGATTTCTGCACGATCTTGGCCGCAGTGAGAGCAGCAATGGACTCCTCGTAGCGCAGCGTGGATACTCTACGGATCCACGTCCTTCCTGGCGGCTTGGGCGACGCGACAAGGACGTCGATAGTAGACCCGAATCCAGCGGTGCGCGAGAACGCGCCGCATGAGAACACGTGCACTCGCAAGTTCCATTTCTGCAGGTGGATTACGGTCGCATTGAATGCGATCTTCCGCTCCAGTTGGTAGGCGACGGGACGGTAAACGGGCGAACGCCGATACTGATGCGCGCTGTGAGACGACGCTACTGCTGATGTTGATGGTGCCAGCCGCGGCTTCTTCACTCTGACTGAACTTGATTCTGGAGGTATGCTGCGCCGAAGTGCAGCGGAGATGTCTGTGACGAACTCACCACAAGATCGGAGAGGTGCTTTGTTGAGAGGTAGTCTGCAGCGGATGTCTCCAGATCAGCCAATCGCGTCGCTTCGGTTGTGTGTATACCGTAGATGTGCGTGTAGTTGCGAATCAAGCCCCACTTGGGGCTCTGAGGAGCAGGCGTGTGCTCAGTATGGACATAAGCAAAGTACAGCTCCTGATGGTGAGGGTAGTTTTGCTTGTAGTTGTCCCAGTACGCGGCGACGACCCACCACACCTCGTACAACACGCCGACAAGTGCGACCTTGTGCTACAGAAAATCACATAGCTCAATCTCCCGGTTGCCGCCGATGTTCAGCAGAGGCGCGTCCCACCTGGCCACGAACATGCTCTGCACGAAGTTGCACACCGCCACGCGTCACGGCTCCTGCCACTGGTGCGTGTTAAACGCGATGAACTCATCCATAACCCAGAAGCAGGAGGGCAGAGTGGGGCACACGACGGCGTCCGCATGCACGTCGCACTGTGACCGCTCTCCATATGCTCAGTACGGTGTGTTCTCGCGCATCCGGCTCGAGTTGAAGTAATCCATGAGCTCAAGCCGCGCCGCGAGCAGCAGTTTACTGCGCGCGACATCTCTGCTCGCCAGTTCCGTCTCCAGTTCGCAAGAACCAGCAGTGGCTTTTTGCTGCTGATGGTACCGCGTCGGTCTTATTCTCATCACCAACTTGGTCGTCGGTCAAGCTGAGCTGGTTACCAGACTGGCAGCGGTACAGTGCGGCGCTGGACGGCGCGTCGGCGCGCTCGTCTGTTTGTGCTGACACGAGGCTCGCGCTGTCTCAAGTAGACTCGAAGCCGGCGTTCTGGATGGTAACTAGCGCTGGGCGCACGTTGAACTCGACGAACGCGCACGAGTCCTCCTACTCCAGTGCCAACGTCGCCGGTGTCGACACCAGAATCGGAGGCTCTAACACCCGAACCAGAGAGTTTTGCTCCGACGCCAGAACTGACAGCTCCAGCCGTGGCAGCTACGTCGGATGCTTCGGATTCCAGCTTCGACATGCTCCCATTGCTTGTCGACTGCAACTCCGATCTCTCTCTCGACGCGATGAAAGCGGGCGTGCACGCAGTGCTCGACCTCTCCCGCCAAGCGGCCGCGACCGAGAACGACTTGTCATTCCGCGACGCGTTCTGTCGGCTCTGCCGAGTCGGAGAGGAAGAGTTCGCACGCTCGGCCCAGTACCTGCCGTGCTCTAGCACCTTCACGCACTAGACGAGTTCGTTCTCCCATTCTTCTCTATTTCGCTCTCACTGCACACAGTCATGCGCAGCAAATGCGTTGTTGAGGTGGGCCACGCAATCGTGAATTTTGGCTGGATTTGCTGCAAATTTTGGGCTGAGTGAATCTTCAAGTTTACACCCGCCTATCTCAAGGAGGAGCATGCTTTTCGAGGCGAACATCATCGCGACGAACCATGGCGCACTCGCGGCGCTGTTGCTTCTTCGCCGCGTTGTGTAAACGGCCGCATGAACTCGGCATGGCTGGTAGACGTACGGTAGTGCGGTGGGGACGTGTGTCTGGAAGGCTCGCTGGACCGATTGCACTCGTCGTCGTCATCACCGATGCGAAGCTGGCAGCAGGAGAAACTCGTTGAAGGCCGATCAGTACTCGCGCTGCGCCTTTTTACGCAGGAGAAAGCGGCGAACTCATTTCGACTGCGTGCAGTGTGCAGTGTACAGCATGCACTGCACAGACCTCAAATGGCCGACACGAAGCGTATCTTTCAGGTCAGCGCTTTGACGCTCGTTTTGATGGGGTGTCGACACGTGCTCCGTTCAGATCGAGCATAGTGTAGTCACCTGTTCTCCCTCCCCACCAACAGCAACAGACCAGGAGGAGAGTGAGACTGAGTACGCCTTGAGAGACGACGAGCGAGACTATCGACCTGTGAGCGATAGTCTGCTGGTGGTGACGGAGCCATCAGATGCATGTGCCAACTGTCTCTTCCCTGCCTCTCTTCCACTTGCCCTTCCAGCCTTAATTCACAATAGTGCGGAAATCAAGCTATTCATATCGATACTTTGGTCAAGTGAAAAGCGCTCCAGCCAATCGGAAGCCAGCTGGGTCAGACAAAGAAGAAGAAGGGTGACAGATTAATAGTGCCACCGGGGGCTTTTAAACTCGCAAGCATCAATCATGCATCTAGAGAGCTCATTTAGCATAGAGAACGAGAACGACACCCGAACTACTGCCAGCGCGCTCGCTCTCCCTGCTGCCCGCCCGCCCGCCCGCTCGATGATGACGGCCGAGCCCAGCGCCGCTGACGTCAAGCGTCCGTTCTCACCCCCACGCTTCGCCGCCACCGGCAGCGCTCGTGACCCCGCGAAGGCCCCCGCCGACCAGGAGAACCGGCAGCAGCAGCAGCAGCAGCAGCAGCAGCGCGTCGACGACGAAGACGCCGACGAAGATGATGACGAAGAGGAAGACGAGGATGGCGATGAAGACGATGAGGAGGAAGCGGCGCCGCCGTCGACACGCGCGCGCACCGCCGCCAAACCCCGCGCCACCACCACCACCTCCACTAAGAAGCCCCGCAAGGCGAAGGAGGAGCCGGGCGACGACGACGACGACAAGAAAAGCGGCGCCGGCGCCGCCGGCGCCAACAAGAAGGCGCGGCGCGAGCTGCCGCCGCATACAGTGGCGATTCTCAAGGGCTGGATGCTCTCGCCTGAGCACGTGAAGCACCCGTACCCGACCGACGAGGACAAACAGATGCTGCTCAAGAAGACAGGCATTAACATGAAGCAGCTCACGAACTGGTTCACGAACGCGCGCAAGCGCATCTGGAAGCCTATGATGCGCCGCGAGCACTCGCGTCAGCTGCAGAGCGCTATCGAGTACGAGAAGACGCGTCCGCGTGACCCGTTTGCGCCAACAGGCGCATCACAGCCTCACCAGTGCGTGTCTGATGCCAGGGTTGTTATCTGTAGACTGGAAAAGTTGACTTCATCAGCTAACACACAGCACGTGATGGACATGTGTGCATAGTTTCCGCGAGGGCGAGTTTCCAGTCGCCCGAGGGGGACCTGGGGTGGTGCGCCATTCGTTCGATGCCGGCAGCCTGGGGCCGCCGCGGCAGCAGATGCCACCACCGCCGTCTCCGTTCGACCCGTACGCGCCGCGTTCTATCGACGGTCGGGAGGTGCCAGGGTACCCTCCCCCTCCTTCCGCTGCGGGGTTCGTTCCTCGTGTGGTGCGATCCGCGTCCGAGGCGCTCCCTGGTGCCCACATACAGGACGACGACTACATGGACGCGATGCGTATCCGCAAGCGCGTGCACGAGCGCAGCCCGGATGGTGTCGAAACCGAGGCACAAGGATCGGCGGATAAACGCTTCCGCCGCAGTACGCTCCTGTCACCGCGCAGCCTCAAGATCCTCCAAGACTGGGTGTCCACGCACCCGGACTACCCGTTCCCGACTGACACGGAAAAGCTGCAGCTGTCGCGCGACACGGGGCTTGACGTCCAGCAGATTGAGCTCTGGTTCACGACCAACCGCGAGCGCATCAGCGCCGCGAACTTTGCCGTGCAGAACGGCGCGCCGGGGCTCAGCCCAAGCGTGAGTCGGCAGCTTTCTCTTTCTCTCCTCCTGTCATCTCATGCACTTACTTATCTCTTTACTACATGACGCTAGCGCCGTGCACTGCCTGGCCGCTCGATCCCGTCGCGCGACAACCCGATGTTTCCGCCTCCGATGTACAGCGCGGGCGGCGAGCACCACCGTCGCGAGCCACACGCGCTTCGCTCCATCCCTTCAAACGGCAACCCGATGTTCCCTCCGCGACCGACAGCGGCGCCGATGCAGCAGCGTTCGTCGATTCCCGGAAACGGAAACCCGCAGTTCCCGCCGCCGCCCAGCAGACGAGAGCTCCCAGAAGGGTACTATCCTCCTCCGTCCTACGGCAGCGGTCAGCAGTACGGTGGTCACGCCTATAACGGCGACGCGGCGCGCCACGTCCGCTCGATGTCGATCAGCACGAGCCAGCTCATGCGTCAGCAGCCTCGTCCTCTTGTGGGCAGCGCCAGCCAGCCGCAGCAGTCCTCACTGGTTACTCCTGGCGCACCGAGTGCTGTGAGTGGCTTGCCGTCGCTTACGAACCGTGGCATGATGCCGCGCGTTGCAAATTCGAGTGGACCGACGATGGGGCAGCCGCGTGACGGGCGCTCGCACACGCTCGACATGGGCTTGTTCACGGACGCACGCCGACGGAAGATGAACTTCCAGGACATTCTGGCGTCAACGACGTCGGTTCCCGCAGTGCAGCCGCAGCTCTCACTCCGCCAGGCTCCCCCACCGCAGTCGTCGCAGCAGCAGCAGCCACCAGTCTCGCGTCCATTAAGCTCCGTGAGCATGGCAGAGAACGGCAGTCACCCGCACAGCGTTGCGAGTGGCAGCGCGGCGCCGGAGCAGCAGCTGCAGGTGTACTCGAACGCTATGCCAGCGTATGGAGGTGGTGTGCAGAGCTTCGAGCGTCCTCACATCAGCGGTGGATGCCCTCGGTGTGGCGCGCGACCAGGAGCTTGCGGCTGCGCCGTCACGGACGACGCGCAGCAGCAGCGCCGAATAGTTTGAAAGCAGTTAGGGCGGCGTTAGAAGCGTGGTCTGCGCACGTGACGAGGGGAGGCTACGAGCAAGCAAGCGAACGAACGAGTGAACCGTTTGCTGCAAGCTGCCGCGTGAACCAGTAGCAGTAGATACTTTTTTATGACGCGTTTGGCTTGGACGTCTCTGTGTGCGTGTGTGTGCTCGCGACCTTATCGCGTTATCGCTGGTGCTTGCTGCCGCTGACGAACTTGCCAGATCCTGGAGCCCTTCGAGGTCTGTCCACAAGTCTGCGTGCGCTAGCTCCTGCAGCGTCGAGTACTTGACGTACTTGAGGCGGAGGTAGATCTGATACCGGATGTCGGGCAAGAAGTTGAGACCTCCGCGGTGCGTCAGGTTCGGGTGAGCGAGCGCGATGTCTCCTCGCAATGTCTCCTCGCAATGCCAGCAGCTGCACCGGCATGCCCAGATTCAGCAACGTCCCATCACCTCACACACTGTCGTCCGTGTAGCCGTCCAGCTTGCCGTCGGCAGTCAGAAGTTTGTGCAGATGCACGTGTGCTTCCAGGAAGATCGTGAAGATGCTTGCGAGCGGCTCGCGCACGTCAGAGAACGCGATGCTGCGCAGCAGGATGCACGGGTGCAGCTTGCCCTGGCGCATATCGTCCGTGTGCCGCGCGACTCGCCGAGCTCCGGAAACCACAGCGCGGTTTGCGCGCCTTTTGGCGGCACCTCGGGGTGTACGTGCGCAGATCAGAGAGGTGAAAGAGACCGAGCACCTCCTCCGAGTTGGATGCCTTGCCCGCGAGCTTCGTACTGCCCTTCTCCACGCCGCTGTTGACCATGCGTCCGGGAGCGTCAAGGTCGTGGTTAATGGGCCGCAGCACCGTGTCGACGAGTGTGAGATGTTTTTTTCATGATTTTCGTTCCTTTCAAGCGATTACGTTTCGAGCCAATCTCGTTTTCGACAAGACGCAGTAGCAAAAGCGCGAGCATGGCCCCGACGTCGTCGGCTGCGAGCGCGGCAGCGGACGCCAAGAATGACCCGAACTGCGTGGAGCCGGCGTGCAAGTCCAAGGTGGACATGTTCCGCAGCTTTATGGGAAGCAAAGGCGCGGGGAAGAACCCGCTGCCGCAGCAACCTGCCGACTCGGCGGAGAAGCGTGGAGACGCGGCTGCGCCACCAGCGGACTGCCCGCTCGGTCGCGAGGAGCTCGGCAACGCTACGTGGGGACTCGTACGTTGCACCACAGTCTGCTTTCCAGCTGTGGGTTTCTGGTTGGTGGTGGGGGTACTGACGGGCTTGTGTTCTCGATTTCACTACTGCTGTATAGCTCCACTCGATGGGCGCGTACTTCCCGGAGAATCCGTCGAAGGAGCACAAGGAGAAGACCCGCGTGTTCATTGAGGCGCTGGCACTCATGTACCCGTGCGTGCATTGCGCGGAGGACTTTCAGAACGAGGTGAAGAAGTCGCCACCGCGGTACGTGTGGGAAAGAATACCAGGAGGAAGTGACTCAAGTTGGTCGGTGGATCAAGAAGAGACCGACGAAGATGAAGTTACCTGTTGGCTCACTCACTGTCTGCCGATAACTTCATGATACAGAGTGGACTCGCGCGCGAGTTTCTCCCAGTGGCTCTGCGAGCAGCACAACATCGTGAACAAGAAGATCGGCAAGCCGCTCTTCCCGTGCACGCTGCCGAAGCTCGACGAGCGATGGCGGAAGGGGCGACCGGCGTGCTGGGGTGAAGATGCCGACGAGGACGCGATCCCGGCGTCGCTTGGACAGGACGAGTGAGTAACACGCCCACGAAGGGAGTCGGGGAGCGCAAGATAAGGCGTTCGCTGCATTGGCACCGATCTCGATAGTGAAAAAAGACGATTCAACACTTTTTTTGATTGGCGACCGTTCAATTGCGTATCAATCAATCCGATATACAATGGCGTCAAGCAAGCGCTCTCTCGTACGCTCAGCGCTGCAGCTGCAGCGCGCATTGCTCACCAGCGGACGCGCTCACTACCACCAGCAGCAGACGCGCAGCTTCCGACAGTCGGCAGTAGCGCTCGCTCGAAGGAACCGGCGCACTGGCGCAAGCGCCACGGCATCCGCGGCGGTTCCGGAGACGACCGCCGTGTTCGGCGGGAGCGGCTCCTCTGAGCGCGATGACGAGGTGGGCGCGTCTCCACATCCTTCAATTTTATGGAGAGCGCTGAGTTCACGGTGATCGTTTCTGTGGATAGGACGATGAGCGCGAGGTGCGCGAGTGGTTCGAGCAGATGCAGCTGCAGCAGCAACAGCTTCGGGGTAAGCGAGGCGCCAGCGAGAAGCGCGACTTTGGCGCGTTAGCGGAGCCGGACGACGACGACATCGAAGACAGCGACGACGATGAGGATGACGAAAACGCAGAGGAGGATGACGAAGAGACGGAGGAATTTCTGAGCGAAGTGGATGAGCTCTTTGCGCTCGAGCCCGAAGAGTTCGAACGCAAGATGCA
>JAASFW010000448.1:0-18340 GCA_023334005.1 Globisporangium orthogonon
CGCAGAGGCGGTAGCCGAGACGGCGACGAGCGCGACAAGGGCGAGGAAGTGCAGGACGCGGACCATCTTGCTGGGGTTCTTGGGGAGGAGGAAGGACGCTTGGGTTGTGTGTGTGCGGCGAGTGGAAGAATCGCGAATGACGTCTCGATCACTCAAGCGAGAGTACGGTCGAGTCAGCTCTCTGCCCTGCCCAGATAGCAAGCAGCAGGTACTGTTGCTGATCTGGTGTGTGTGCTCTGCCAGCTGCAAGCTAAGGCGAGGAAGGTGCAGGTGGTGGCTGCAAGATCGCAGAGAGAGAGAAAGCGAGTGAACCGAACACCTGGGAGGGTCTCACGTATTGTCGCGTTGTCGTAAGTGTACGTAGCACGGTAAGTGCAGATAGACAGCCACTCACTCGCTGATAGTGCACAAGTAGTTCACTCGCGCGATGGTCTTGGGTACTAGAAAGCAGTGACGCTCATCCGACTGCAACCACTGTTGAATAGGAGCATCTCGCTCGTGCTTGAGCGGTTGGTACACACATACATCAGAGGCACATGCAGGAGAGCGAGAACAGGAACCGCGATGGTGTCGTGAGCTGAGCTGCTGTGTACGTCGTGAGAACATGTTGGAGTTCCCATGTCCTTCTTCTGTAGAAGAACACACTGGCTGCCGGCTCGAACTGAACACCATGTGTTGCGCCTCGAACGTCTCGAGCTGCGACCAGGTTACAAGGATGGAACAGATAGTGTAATGACTCGTTTTGGAGGTCATCCAACCTGGCTAAGCTGTAGTAACTCGTTAGAAGAGCGTTCGGGCTGTTGCATTGTAATGACTCGCCTTAGAAATTGCCAGGTTGCTGATTCTTGCGGAAGCTCCGAATTATCGCTCACTACAGTCGATCCGTGTGGGTCACGGTTTGTTGCCGCGCCCACGCTCGCATTGTGCTGCTGCCAAGCGAATCACCAGCACAGCTCGATGCGGCCCTCATACTTTGCTGCGACGTTGGTCGCGAGCTGCCAGATGTTCTTTGCTGCATTCACATCTCACTCCCAGGTGGCCCTACACTCTTTGTGTAGGCAGCGGAGGAACTGTGTGGAGGCGACGACAGCAGTTGATGGAGGCATCCGAACTTCGACTTGCTGGAGTTCATCTTCGTTCCCTCTTTCTCTTTCTCTGCGCTTCGCTTCGTTCAAGAACGTCAGGTTGCAACGCGAATCTTGCTCGTTCTCGACATCGCACGCAAACTCTTGAGCTTCTCGCCCTTCGTCGGCTCGAAAGATGATGGCAGGAGACGTCAGCCAGGTCCACCTCATTCTCACGGTTCCTACCAGTCGAGCTGTTTGTTGATACGACCACGCTCGCTGTCACTGCTCGTTCGCGGTGCAAGGGTCAGCGCTACTTGCTCTTAGCAAGCCCATGCACCGATCCTGTTCTACTTCGTCACTCCTAGCAACACACGAGCGAAGCATCGGCCTCTCGCAGCCTGGAACACGACACGTGACTCGAGTGGTTACTGTACATTAGAGTGGTGTGCGTTCCTAGTCCACCGAGGCGAGCGTCTCGCGAGCGTCCATCCATCCCACCACCGCAAGCTTCTCCCCCGCGAGCAGCAATACGTTCGTTGATCTCTCTCTCGCTCTCTCTCTCTCTCTCTCTCTCGGCAGTCGGGAGGTCATTGGTCTCTTTACAACAACGCATAGCTGACGACAACTGTTGCCGTAAGTGCGGAGACAGACACCAGCGCAGCGGACGTGGGCGCAGCGCTGCGCAATGACGGCGAGGCGGTGGCCGCAGTCGGAGTCGCGGAGTCGCTGAGACTGAAGCCCTGGAAGGTGGGGTCCGCGTCAGCGACGGCGAGGAAGTCGTAGAGCAGGCGCATGCGGTCGGCCTCGGAGGCGCCCGAGGCGATGGCGGCGTCCAGCGAGCCCTGGAGCTCGACCGCGCGCTTCGAGAGCTCGGCGTTGCCCGCGACCGACGTCGAGATCTGCTGCATCCAGCGCTGGTAGTCGGTCACCCACGGGTCGCCGCCGAGTGTCGAGGTCGGGATCGCGGCGGCCATGGCGAGCGCGAGCGTCGCGCACACGCTCCGACGAGGCATTCTGGTAAAACCCGGAGGTACTGGCGGCGCGCGGGGCTGGGACCGTGCGTCCGAGCAGATGATCTATCGGCGGCGAGATCGGCAGTGAGGTCGGAGGAGGATGTGGTCAGCGGCTGATTGACTGATGTGTGGCGATCATTGTGGAGCTTGATCTTTTTACTTTCGCGAAATGATTTTGCGGTGTTTTGTCGAATGAATGCCTAGTATGCAGCGCAATGGACTCTTTTTCAGCGAATACGAGACGAGGACCCCGCTTTAGTGCCATCTTGGGGTTTCCAAATCATTGCTTGAAATGATTGAACGGTCCAGTTCCTGGGTACAGAACGTGTGGGTAGAGTGGGAAGGGTGCCGCCTTCGCGCTTGGCATGCACAGCGCTCGTTCGCGGCGGGCGTGCGCGTGCTCCTGGATTGCATCGGGATGCTCACCCATGCACAGCAACGAGGAGTCCAATGCAAAACAATAATATTGGTGACGTGGTTAGAAGCCCCGAGCAGGGAGGCTTACAGCAGCGCGAGCGCGACGCTGGCGACGAGCGTCGCGACGACTGCGGGCGCCAGTCCGACGACCGCCGGCGCGGCGTTCTGCGGCGCAGTCACAGGCGCGAGAGTTGGCGCACGTGTGGTGGTGGTCGTGTTGTCGCCGGCAGTGATGTTGGTCTTGGAGCCGGAGCCGGAGCCCGCGATCGAGCCGTCGGTCACGTTGACCGCAAGGATCTGCTTGACGACCCGCTCGAGCTCGGCGTCTGAGAGCGCGTTGACGTCGCCGATGTCCGCCAAGAGCGCCGCGAGGTCCGGGTTGCTGGCCACCGCCGCCTTCGCCTGCGTCACGAGCTCGCGCAGCGACACGCTGTCCAGCGAGCCGGCGACGTTCGTCGTGTTCGTCGTGTTCTGCTGCGCGGCGGCAGCGGTGCACACGAGCGCGAGCACGAGGACCTTGAGCGCGTTCATCGTTGCGTTACGAGGTGAGTGCAGAAATGAACGTTGTTTTCTTTACGAGGAAATATTCAGCGCAGAATAAAACGCGAGCGTACTGTTTATCAGCCAATCAGAAACAGCGAGACGAGTGATTTGCGGACGTATGATTGGTAGTAAATCCGCGATGGGTGCAAAGCACCAAAAGGTGACTGACTCGACGACCATGAAGAGATGCTACTTGGGGACCAGTACCAGGAGAGCTTTGGAGCTCGCCAGCACCATCACGCGTTGTCGAGCTGGTACTCCATCGTATGTGCCTCTTTCGGATGGACTAGCACCTGCGCACATGGTAACACGTGAGGTGCTCTTGAGAGGGACCCGATCTACCTATTTCAAGACGTCGACAACTAAGTGCGTAAAGTGAAGCAGATCAAACTCGTCATCGCGACACTGCGCCGCCGGAACTTCTTCATGGCGGCCGTCGCACCCTACTCAGCAGGTCCTCGCGAAGCAGAGTGGAAGTACAAGCTGGTTCCGGCTGAGCGTCTCCCGACGTTGGACCTCTCACTCTCAATCGAGTCACGCTTCCTCGGCCGTCGAAACCTTGCGCGGATGCGGCGATTCATTCGCAAGCGCGCGTTTATCGGCTCGGCCGCCTTGGTCGCACTCGTCTCATACTTCGTCACGATGCTCGCGCCAGTGCGAATCGGCCGCATCTTCGGACTCGTGGCGTTTGTGCTGTGGACGCCGGCGACGGTCGCTTCGATCGCGCTGCTTCGGTTCGATGTCGTGCGCTTGCTGGTGACGACGTACGACTTCTGGCTCTGCACGACCGTGAACGCGCTGACGTACGGCGTTCTAGGCGCGCTTTTGGGCGACGTGCGAGCAGTAGCACTTGCCGCGGCATCTTCTGGCATCCAGATGAACATCCTCGTGGACGCCAACATCCGCGCGACCAAAGTCTGGGCTGTGCTCAACGCGATCGGCATCGTGAACTCCACTGCGACCTTGGTCCTCGTCTCATTAGCGCTCATCGACGACATGCACGACACGTCTCTCATCCGCGCGAACAACCATAAAGTCCTCGCGTCCACATTCGTGTCGAGCGGGCTGCTCACGATCGACGCGCTCGTGGCGAGGAACGTGTTTCGCCAGCGCACAGTGTTCTCCAAGCGAGCGAACAAGTCGGTCATCAAGTGCGTGAGCTACCGGGTCAACCTCAAGCTCTGCCCGGCGCCGTCGATGCCCCATCCAACAGTTTTGAGCATTGCGGTCGCGAGTGAGAGAACGGATATGTCACAGAGCGAACCGGAGTACCGCAAGACAATGCGCTACGTTGAGCAACTCGGAGAAATCGATGCGCGTCGCACGCTCCTCCAAATCCCAGCAGTGAGCAACACGGAAGAGGTGTCTCCGCGCTTCGTCACAGTTGTGCAGCTGCTCGGCGTACTCACGCTTGCAGTCTGCGGCCTCGCATCGTGCGCCAGCTTCGACAAGCGCCTCAGCACGGCAAGTTGCGTGTGCCTGAGCTCCGCGCTCGTGCTCACGACAGTATACTGCAGCTCGTTCGCAGCGCACTACCAGCGCGAGCTGCTCCGTACGCTCTTCCGCTCGTTCGACTTCCTGGTCCTCTACGCCCTCCTGGCGTTCGCGCATCTGTGCGCGTGCGACTTGTTCCGCTGGCAGCCGCACTGGGTCATGCGAGCCACGACGTCGTGGCTATGGATCCAGTGGTCGCTCTGCATTGACGCAGTGCCGCCCGTGATGCGGCGCAAGCTCGGAGCGACCAAGCTCTTCGTCGTGGCGGCGCTCGCGCTCTTCACGTGTTCAAGCTGCGGGTTCCTGTGCATGGTCCTGTTCTCGCACGAGCCCGGCCAGGTCTTCGATCGCATCGTCTGGGACCACCGCAAGCTCGGGGTGGACGTCCAGCTTCGGCTCGTGCCGATCTTCTTCAACTGCTCGATCACAGCGCTCTCGCTTCTGCTGCGGTTGCTGTGGAGGGCAGCCGTGAACCCGAGCGACGTGCTCCTGGTGCTCGACGGCGCCGTGGTCTACGAGAACTACCTGCGGACCGCGGCGAACCGCCTTTCGCGCCGCTGGGGATCGCTCACCTGCGTTCGTCGCAGTCCGCAGCAACACGCGCAGCAGCAGGAGGATCACCGAGTTCGCTCGGCTCAAGTGGTCCCAGCGCAGGCGCGCCTCTTTTCGCTCGTGCCGCTGCCCTTCACGAGCTTCCGCTCACCGCACGCCAAGGCGTGGAACTCGTAGCGCCGCCGATACAGTCACATGGAAGTCCGTCCGTCCGCGCTTGCTTTACACTCTACTCGGTTGCTACGTCGCTTGCTAATATCGCGGAGCGCTATCTATCCATTCTCTCTCTCTCTCTCTCTCTCTCTCGCTCGCTCTCTCTCGCTCACGTCCGTCCTGATAGTCCCACACTTCGCGTCTACACGACTATCCGCTGGTACGCTCGCGGCGACGGACTGTTCAGGAGCTTGGCAGCCGCCGCTGCGCCGTTGCTGCGAGGGCTCAAGGTGCTACCGTTCGCGACGGGCGGGTAGCCGTTGCCGTTGCCACCCCCATTCGGGTTCGCCGCGTCGGGGCGCAGCGGCGTGTGCTCGTCCTTGCCGTCGTCAAAGGCTTTGCTGTGCTGCGACGAGAGCATGGACGCCGTGTGGTGTGACGGCGAGAGCGGCATGAGCGCGCCGAAGTGACCGCTCGTCAGGTGTGCGCGCGGCGCGAGAGCTGTCTCGGAGCCAGCTACGCTCACCGCGTCGTCGTCGATCTCGCCGTGCTTCGAGAGCAAGTAGATGCCGAGGATGATGACTGCATCAATAGCGGAGGGAATAATGTGTGAGTGCATCTTCCCAAGAGAGAAAGAGAGAAGGGCGGCGGGTGGCGGGCGTACATGCGAGCGCGATGGGCAGACAGACCCACTCGAAGGTTGTGAAGCGCGTGTACTTTTCGTAGAAGACGACACCACCGATCACGCTCGACTAGCGTTCATTCCAGGCATAGCATGTAAGCAAGCAGCAGGCGTTAGTTCCTTCGCACTTGGAAGCAGTCCGGACAAGTCCGCAGAAGTACGCACGCCGATCCAGAAGCACTGGAACATGGGGAAGACGCTGAGCGTGTCGCCCGTCATGATCGCGCGGTTGAGCAGGTCAGTCTGGAGCACGAGCGTCGCGACCATGCCACCGACGAAGAGGTACGTCGTGAAGTACTTGAACTGGTTCTCGCCGCTGACCGTCAGGATGAGCAGGATCGACGCGCACTTGGCGAGCAGCACGGAGAAGCTCCCGAAGATACCCGACGCTGTCGCGTAGAAGAACGGCAGGAGCCGGTATTGGCGCTCGTTGTGGTTCCGGGGCAGCCGCGCGATGCGCTCGACCTGCGCGAACATGGCGCCGAGCATGCCGACCATCACGCCGAGGTACGCGAGGAAACCCGGCTGGAAGAACTGCCGCTCGAGCTCCTCCAGCGTCATCTTGTCGTCCGGCTCGTTCACCACCGTGCTCAGCACCACGCCGATGATGATGAGCAGCGTGCCCGCCACGTCGGTCTTGGACAGGATCTGGCCAATATCGATGTATGGATATATATATTTGGTTTTCAGCATTGCTCCCGACAGATTCCGGTAACCGGACCAGCACTTCAATCGCAGCAAGCGCGGATGTACCTGCCCGAGCCACAGGTGCGCGAAGAAGACGTTCGCGAGCACCGTGCAGCCGCCGCCGACCGACGCCACGAGCGCCTGCGGCGCGAAGCTGCGCCACCCAGCAGTCAGCACCACCACCATCACCACCGTTCGAAACGGAAAGCAGGCAGCGCACCCGAGCGCCTCGAAGTCGCCGATGGCGCCGAGCACGATGAGCACCATGCCGATGATCCACACGGGCCGCGTGTAGTACGTGCGGCGCGCGAACGGCGGCCGCTCTTCCTCCTGCGCTCGCGTCCAGCAATAGTTGGTAGAGGTTAGCATTGGCTGCGCACTTACTTGTCGCGGCGCCACTGTCGGTTGCCAGCGCACGGCACGCACCCGCACGTGCGAGAGCTTCTGCACGTTGACGCCCAAGTTGCTGAGCACCGCGGAGCCCACGACGATGCCGAGCCCGATCCAGTAGTAGAGCGAGTTGCTCTCGGCGGGCGCGCCGCTGTCGTCGCCGCCCAGCAGCCCCGCGGCCGTGAACGCCGCGAGCGTCGCGTTCTGGCGCAGCGGGAGCTTCATGAAGCGACGGGCGGCCGGCCGACTCCTGACTGCGCGAGGCGATCCAGGAAAAAAAATAAATGAGATTGGAGAACGTGCTGGCGAGGACCGAAAAAAGAAGGTCGGCACCTGGATGTACGGACTATGAGATGTGGAGGACGACCTGTTGGACGGCGATAAAAAGGGTCGGGGAACCCAGCTCCACACGCTTAACAGCGATTGAGAGGGAAACGAACACGAGGCTCATTTGGTGGGCAATCACACCGGCTGATCTGCCGGAGGTCACCGCGCGCCTCTCATCAACGTCATGTGCTACGAAGTCGATTGCCGGCTGATGCCACGCAGCCTCACGCGCTCGACACACTCGAGCGCGATATCTTGCTCCATGACGAGCTGCAGTGCGGCATGGCTTTATTGCACGTCGGTGTTCGCTCTGCCCTGCCGAGTATATTACGTGCCTCCCAGGACCCCGAATTAGCGCTTGGACAAAGTCTCCGCACTCCAGACTTGACGTCGAGCAAGCACAGACGTTCGCTGCGATGGCCGCCGTCGTCGAAGCTCCGACGCTCATATGTATGGGTCCTGCTACGGCGGCGAGTGACGACAGCGATCAATATCCACGCCTGCGGAAGTTCAGCTGGAAGGATTGGATCGTGGACGCGTGGAGAGAGCAGATGGAGATCGAGCGAAAGCGGCAGCGCATCGGCCGCATCCGCCTGCCGACGTGGTGGTTCCGCACGATCTGGGTCGTCGTCTTCGTCGTGCGGCTGGCAATGGTCTCCTACATGCTAGGACTCGGTTTTGCGAACTGGTTCATGGCGTCTCCAGTGCTCGCGAGCACGCGCAGCGCGTACGACTTGCCAGATCCGAGCGCGTTCTACTGGATCAGCGCGTTTCTCTTCGCCGGTGCGATCGTGTACGCCATCCAGCTCGCGCAGATGCTGTGGTTCTCGGCCAAGCAGAAGCGACTGGCGTTCCGGTCGCGCACACCGTCATCACAGAACCAATTGCCTCTGCAGCAGCGCCGCTCGCTGCTGCGTTCGGCGTGGGCCTACTGCGAATCGCTATACGACCAAGTCCTCGGACCAAAAGGGCTTCTGGGCATCGAGCACCCGTTCTTCTTCCAGATCTTAGTGTTGCGGGAACTGATCGAGGTGCTGCTCCAGGGCTACCAGACGTACACGCTGACCACTTTCGTGCCGAGGCGCTGGATCAGCGACCTTGCGGCGGTGCTGCTCGTGCTTAACTGCTGGTCAACTCTGCTCATTCACGCGCTCGGCCCCAAGTCGCTGACAGCTCAGCGCGTGCTGTGCCTCGCAGCAGACACGGCGTTGGACTTCGGCTGGTCAGTGGTGATTCCGATCTGCATCGTCGCCCCGTACGTCGCGGCGTACAACCCAGACTTAAAGGCCTTCCCCAACCATCTCCTGGCAAACTACAGCTGGCAGCTGAGCTGGGAAATGGACGTCCGACAAGTGTGCACGACGTCGATGCTCGACTTCGTCTCGTCGATGGCGCCGTGCGCCAGCATCCTGCTCACGACGCGCGCGATCACGCGGATAATCGACGAGAAGCAAACGAAGATCCATCCGGCGCACTCGTTACCGACACTGATCAAGCACGAAGGCGTGCGGCACATCGACCCGGATCGAATCATCCCAGGCTCCGTGATCGTGCGTTCTCGCGCTGGCTCGCGCTCGAGCCGATCGCGCACGCTCTCCATCACCGCGATCCTGAACATCGGAGCCAGTATCCGCAACAGCAGCAGCCATCGGAGCGCGCCTTCGCTCATACTTCACCGTCGGCGACGCGCACCGATTGGCGGCCACCTCGCGCTCTTCTTCGTCGCGGGGCTTGTCATCATCTGCGTGCACGTGTACGCGATTGCAGTCGCCGACTCCCTAAGCGTTCACGCTGACTGCGTCGTGCAAGTTCGCCCGTGGTTCACGCGGCACCACGCCTGTGTGTACGCGAACATCAACTGCTCGGACGGCGACGACAAGCAGCGAGAGCTGGCCGCACGCTTGGTTGAGCTACAGCCGAGAGCGCTGCGCTACCTTGTGATCTCCCACGCGCCTCGCCTTAAGATCCCACACGCCGTCACGCGGTTCCCAAACTTGCACCTGCTGGAGATCTACAACTCGACAGTTGTCGACTGGCCGCCGGACGCTGCGATCATTGCACGCACGCAGCCGCAGCTGCGGCGCTTCGGGCTCATCCGCACGAACCTCTCGCGGCTTCCGGACGCGCTCGTGGCGCAAGAGGCGCCGTTCGTGTTCGTGAACCTCGTGGCGACGAACCTCACGACGGTGCCCGACACCGCGCTCGCGAGCTGGCGCGCGCTGCGCTTCTTCAACATGGAGCACGGGCAGCTGCGCGCGCTGCCGTCGGCGATCGCGGCCATGGCGGCGCTGCAGCGGCTCTCGGTGTGCGACAACGAGATCGCGGAGCTGCCGGCGGCGCTGCCCGGCGCCTACACGGTGCTCAACGTCGCGCAGAACCCGCTGCGCGCGCTGCCGGAGTCGCTGCGCGACCCCTCGCGGCTGCAGCTGCTGGCGTTCGAGCGCACGCGTGTCTCGGTGATGCCGGCGTGGCTCGCTGACGTGGCTGTCGCAGCGCGCGGCGCGCGGCTCACAATAGCGGGCGCCGGCAGTCCGCTCTGCTCCGCTAGCGGCGATGGCAGCGTATCCGTGGCGTCCATCATGTGCGCGGCGCCGAGCCGCTTCGTCGACGGGCACTTCCTGCTGGCGGCCGTGGCGCGCTTCATGCCAGTCGCCAGGCCGTGACGCGCAGTTTTGGATTTGAGGAGCGGGACGTATACTCGAATCCCGTGCTCTCACGTCGCATGAATGGACACATCAGTGATTGAAGTAACGACCATCACTCTGCGCGGCGCGGATTGGCTGTTCGCGGCGTATACTTTGGCCAAGTCGTTCTGACTCTCGTACTTAGCAGTGCGCTCAACCGCCCAATGTGTGTTCGTTTCCTTTTTTCGCGGAACATTTTTGCGCGAAGAGGCGCGTGCACTCGCCCAGCATTCGGCATCCTGCTCGCTGGCGCCCACCCGCTCGCTACACTGCTCAGGCTGCTCGAGGTGCCCAAGCTCCAAGCCGACGTCGCAGTCCCCAAGAACGACGGCATGAAGGACAGCGCGGCGCCGGATGCTTGCGCGAGCGGCGGGCTCGAGGTGCGGGCGTGGGTGCGGCTCAACCCGCAGGGCGACGCGTACAGCCCGCGCACGGGCCACACGGTCACGAGCAATGGTGCGGAGCGCAGTGCGCGGTGCGGCTCTCGCGGCCGAGGAGACTGACGTGGGGTGTGGTCCAGACGGCCGCGTGTATGTGTTCGGCGGCACGGATCGCCGCCGGCGGCAGCAGGATCTCTTCCAGTTCGACATCGGTATTTATGGCACTCGCTGCTCTATGCACTGAGCGGTCGGCTGACTAAAGAGCGCGTTGTGGATGTGTGTGTGTGCCTTGCCACGCGGGCGACCTCTGCAGCTTCGAGCTCATGGTCGCAGGTGCAGACGCGAGGAGCGCTCCCACCGCGGCGTTCCGGAGCGCTCGGCGTGGTTGACGACAACCGGATGTACATCTTCGGGGGCTACGACGGCCGCGACGGCAACTACTTTAACGACCTCTTCTTCTTCAACTTTGGTGCGGACGACGCGACATCTCTCTGCTTCACTCATGCGAAGCATCCACAGCCATATCTCACCGCTGCTCTTGTGTGCTTATCGCCGCAGAGACGCAGCGATGGGATGAGATGCCGAGCGTACTCGGCGACCGGCCTGAAGCTCGGACAGACCACATCATGGTGCTGCATTCGTCCAAGATCTATGTCTTTGGAGGCTACAATGGCTCGAGCAGGTTCAACGACTTGTGCGAGTACTCGGTTGAGAAGAAGCGGTGGCGTCGAGTCGAGGCGACCGGGATAGTTCCGTCGAGGAGATTCGGGCACAGCGGGGTCGTGCACAACGCAAGCAACCGCCTCATTGTATTCGGTGGTTGGGATGGCCGCGACACTTTGAACGACTTGTTCGAGTTCAACTTTACGACACAGGAGTGGAAGAAAATGGTGACGCATGGTGCAAGTCCTCCACACCGCTACCGCCACACTGCCGTCATTTTTGGCGACAACATGTTTGTGTTTGGCGGAGTCGACAAAACGCACAGTCGCTTCAACGACCTCCAGCGCTTAGATCTGCGTACGTCAGCTGTGCTTGCTTTGCATGGGATGTAAGTGTGTGTGTGTGTCACGAGCTGACGTTGTGTGCTTGATGTTCTTTCGCAGTCACGAACACGTGGAGCGAAGTGTGCACGACCGGGAACATCCCAAGCAGTCGAACATTCCACCGCGCAGTGGTCGTTGCGAGCAAGATGTACTTGCTCGGGGGATACGACGGCACGGACCGCCTGCAGGATCTGTACGCGATCGACGTCGGTGCGTCGCTGGACATCGAGAGGGTGATGTCTTATCAAGAGGAGATTGATTGACTAATGCGTATGGCTGATCGGTGCCACAGGAGCGCTTTCTCCGCCGTCGCTGGTCGACATCAGCGCCGAGTATATCCGGCGAAACGTGAACACGATCTTGGAGAAGACAACGTTCAAGGGTGTTCCGAAAGGTACACGCACTCGGAGGGGCAGCGATGATTCGTTGCTGTTGTGTCGACTTCACGCACAAATGCTCACGCTCTATTTACTCGCCGATGGACAGATGTGCTCGAGCACGTGATCTTTAAGCGAGATGGCGAGAACCAGCTTCGAGGGAAGTGCAAGATGTGTCGCTCGGGACGATGCTGCGTCTATCGAGTTCGAAAGGACTGCAATCCCGTGCCGCCGGGTCCGTCTCGGAGCGACCCCGAGAAGCAGAACGTTCCGCCACAGATCGAGCACGTGTGCTTCTGCGGACACTCGAACTTCCACCACGAGCTCATTGATGAGTCGAGTACGTCAACGTTTACATGGATTGTGTTGCTACATGTGGTAACGTTGCCGTGCTGACGGTGCTCCTCCCGCAGAGCTTTTTGGCAAGAAGCCCGCGGACTCGACGTCGACCAAAGGTGGGAGAGTTTGGAGCAGCGACCGTTCGAGTGGTTTTTGCATGTGGATGTGAGTGCTAACGCGAGATCTCGTGGTGTGTGTGCGTTTGTAACTACAGTGCTGATGCTCTGCGGATCGATCTACAAGCGCCTGTTCGACTCGAGCTCGTCGACGCCGTCGTACCTGCTCGGGTCGCCCACGAGCCGCTTCTCAGAGGATGGGAGCTTGGGCGGCAAAGAGTGCTCGACGTAGCACGTCGATCGAAGACAGCTATGAGTGAGCCAAGGCTAAGGCAGCGGATCAGAAGCCGCGGCGACACAATCGAGGCGTGTTGTTGCGGCGGGCGGGCGATCCGCTCAATGCGTACACGAGTGGGAGTGCATTGCTCGATTAATTTACAGCAGGAGAGTCAGCTGCTTTGTGTGCGTTCGCCTGCAGTGACCGCATGTGTGAGAGCGTGCTCGCACAGGACTTCAGTTCGAACAATTATGTCTTGTCGCGACCTCAAAAGCGTCTTCTCACCCAATTGAGGCTTGCCTAGATCTGAAATGAGAGGCAGTTTGTTGAGGTGAGAGCTGATTTGAATCGTCCAGAGCTCTTAACCTCAAATTTGACTCATTCTTGCCAGCTAGGTGTCAGATGTGTGACCAGAAAAATAGAGCACGCTGTTTTCAGAGTTCCGCACAAGCTGCAATTTCGGATGAAACGTCATCCAAATGCTGGTACAAATTGGGCGTGTGGGCTGATCAGAAAAACCACAATCAGCTTGATTTGCGCGCAAAATCTGAATACAAGTGGGTTAACTTTGATGCGTGTCAACGCGAATGTCCATCCACTCTAGAATTCGCCACCAGCGGCAGCGTCGATGGGCCGCGCGCCTTCGCAGCAGCTGCGGCGCCTGCTGCGCACAGCTGCGACCATCACTCTATCGTTGCTGCTGCTGCGGCTGACGGAGATCGACGCCGTTAAGGTCCGCGTGCGCGTCAGAGAAGGACGAGGTGCAAGTGCTGGCAATGCGCTGTTCGAACACCGAAACGTCCACCTCCGAGACACCGCCGGTGGTAGCTCCCAGCAGCAGCAGCTCGCGTGCGGCGCCGGCTTCCGCGCGAATGCGCTCTCAACGGCGTGTCCGAGTGTCTGCGGCGCCGGCAACTTCTGCGCTTTCTACCCGCCTGTGAGCGGCTCGAGCGGCGCGCACTGCACATCGCGCTACGGTAGTACGTGTTACGACGGCGACTCGTGTACGTTCGAGTGCCTTACGACATGGGGAAGCTCGAGCGCGTGGTACATTACGCTCTTCAACGACGATCTCAAGTTCTACGAGCTCGACGCTCTCAACTCGGCTTTCGCGATCCCGTCCGTGCTCGTGAACGCTAGCGTGGTCACTAAGCTCGGCGAGTTCAAGCGGCCAGAGACCCTCACGGAGCTGTGCGTCACCAGTCATCGACCTCTTTTGCTATTGCTGCTGCTGACGTAGAGATTTGTTTGGGGCCGTGCCTGTTGCTGACGAGTAGGACGGTGGCGGGCAACGAGCTTGCGACCTCGCTGCTCCTCGAGAACGCGATCGGCAAAGACGAGCTGCTCCCGCGCGGCGAGGTTGTCAACTTCACGTTCCCGAACGACTTCCTACGCGAGCTCAAGAACGTCACGTACATGTGCGTGTAGTGTGGGATGAAAGAGGAGCGAGGGCACCCGCTTATCGTCAACCTGCGCTCGCTGGTGCTCACACGTGCAGCTCCATCGAGAATATCCCGTTTCCGTCGTTCGCTGACGTAGACGATCTCAAGTTCGAGCAGCTGGAGACTTTGTACGTGCTGCAGAGAATGAAATGGAGAGAGAGAGAGAGAAGCATGCCAGTCTCTTTGGTGACACTCTCTGCTGCTCAGGTATGCGTCCAACACGATGCTCAAGGCTATACCGATCCAAGTGAAGAACCTGCCTGCGCTCAAAGAGCTGTACGTGCGAGCGCGTGTGTGCGCACTACTACGACGTTCGTACGACTCGATGTTCCAGCAAGATTGACGATGGTGTTGTCGTTCACAATCGTCCAGAGACCTGGGAACCAACTACATTGAGACCATCGCCAAAGGAGCGCTGCCAACGAATCTCGTGACTTTGTATGAAAACAGTCACCTCCAAGGCTCATTATGAAGGTATTGCGTTGGTGAAGAGCTCACGTCAGCTCTGCTCTGATGACGCAGGGGGCTGGGCGAGAATATGCTGCGTGAGGTGCCGGAAGACGTGAAGGAGATGTCCAAGCTGACGAAATTGTACGCGCGCCTTCCCACGGCAGAGGAGCGAGCATGGACCTACCTCATCATCTCTCGGCTAATCCGGCTGTCGCGTGGTTGTTCTGTAGATCGCTGGACTTGAACCCGCTGCGAGAGATCCCGAAAGGAGCGATCCCGATCTCGATCAAGAAGTTGGGACTCGGGACCTGCTCGCTCAAGCAGATCCCAGAGGACATCGAGAAGATGAGCTCGCTGACCGACCTGTCCGTGCTGGGTGCTCGAGATCGAATGGCACGTGAGCGTAGCTGGTACTCACTTTCTCTTTGAATCTGTGCGACAGCGATCTCTCGTCCAATAACTTCACGCTGTCGACGCTCGATCTGTCGATCTTGCCACCGTCTCTGAAGGCACTGAGCCTCGACTCGCTCGGACTGCGGGAGATCCCGAAGAACCTCCAACGCCTCAGCAATCTCAAAGAGTTGTGCGTACTCCTGGACGCTCATGTCTACTGAGAGAGTGCGCAGCTTACTCATCGCTGGCTGTGCGCAGCTCTCTCACGGACAACCTCTTATCAGAGGTTGACATCTCGCGACTCCCGCCTCAGCTCAAATCTCTGTATGTGTGCTGCTGCTGGGAAACCCGAAGGGACTGACTCGCTGTGAGGACTGACGAAGCCGTGCGGTGTTCCGACTTCGCGTAGGTTCATCGACGCCTGCGGTCTGTCCAAGTTACCGTCTCGACTCGGAGAGCTCACGAACCTCAAGATTATGTACGCATCCTGAAGTGATTGATTAGCATGAACATCGTCACAGGGATCTCTGATTGAACGTGCTGTTCCGATTCTGGGAGCAGTGATGCGTCACGGAATCGACTAACGGAGCTGCAGCCGGGATCCCTTCCGGCGTCACTGGAGAGCATCTACCTCGTGGAAGCAAAGCTGCCTACGATCTCTGCTGGCGTCTTCCCTCCGTCGATGTCGAATATGTATGCGAGTTGGCAGTGTGTAGAAGTCGAAGAGAATTAGCCAACCAGGGAGACTGACTTGTTGTCTTGTGGCAGATTGATGGTCAACACGAGTCTGAGCGAGCTCCCGCCGGACTTCACCAAGATGACGCGTCTCGACAGTTTGTACGAACACACTCTCTTGATTGTACCGAAGGCCCAACGCTGATGTTGGATTTCAATATATCTTGTCCTCGAGCAGGACACTGGACGGCAACAACCTCACCAAGTGCGCACTGACCGACAACCTGCAAACGCTGTCGTACATGTGAGTACCCTGAAGCGACCACTTGCATGCGTGGTTACTATCATCTCTCTCTCGATCAGCGAGCACTACCTAACAATGATGCGTATCGCTCGCAGCACTATATGTCGGAACGCGCTGCGCAACTTCAGCGCGCGCGTGACTGCCGCGACGTTCCTCGCGCTGAGCGAGAACCAGCTTGAGTCCCTCGAGCTCTCGAAGACGGGCAACCTGCAGAGCCTGCACCTCGACCACAACAAGCTGACTACGATCCCGCCGTCGATCTTCAACATGACCAAGCTCAAAGTGCTGTACGTACTTTGTGCTCTGACGCAGCGCGTTGATAGATAGCGAAGTTGTTCATGCTAACGAACTAGTTGCGTGTGTGTCTGCGGTATACAGGGCTCTCCACAGCAACCCGATCAAGAACTACGTCCCGACCGTTGACGAGTTCGCGTTCCTGAGCAAGCTTAACCTGCTAAGCATGGACGCGGAGCAGTTCTTCACAGCGTGCAGCGCGACGGAGAAGAAGGAGCTCCACGGCTACACAGTGTGCCCACCCGGCAGCAGCCTTGGCGCGAGGACGAGCTCGAACGGCAAGGGAGCTTCGAAGACCGTCTCGGTCGTGCTCAACGTCCTGCTTGTGGCCGTGCTCGTACTTGTGCTCGTGGCAGCATGGCACAAGCGCAAGCTGCGGCACAAGAAGTTCCAGGAGATGGTCGCGAAGGAGGTCGCGGCCTTCAAGTCCAAGGAGAGCGGCATCTGGGAGGACGACGTGCTGCTCAAGCACCGGCTCGACGTCGCGTCAGTCAAGCGACTGCACCTCGTTGCCGCGGGGATGTACGGAGAAGTGTGGCTCGCCACGTACAACAAACGCAAGGTGGCGCTCAAGTGTCTGCGCGAGAAGGACGCAACCCGCGAGCTGATTGGCAACTTCGTTGAGGAGATTAAGCTGCATTCGACGCTCTCGCATCCGAAGGTCGTGCGCTTTATCGGCGTCGTCTGGACGAAGGAGTCCGATATCGCGGTGCTCACCGAGTTCATGGCGAGCGGTGACCTGCGCAGCTACCTTGATCGTACGAGCAAGCCGACGGGCGCCCAAGGAGGCTGGGACGCGGCCGCGATCCGCATCGCGCTCGACGTTACAGAGGCGCTCGTGTACCTGCACTCGCTCGAGCCGAAGCTGATCCACCGCGACCTCAAGTCGCGCAACGTGCTGCTCGACCGTGAGATGAACGCCAAGCTGAGCGACTTTGGCGTCTCGCGCTTCAAGCTCGACGACGATGTGACTATGACCGCGAACGTCGGCACCGTGCGCTGGGTGGCGCCGGAGGTGCTCGCGGGCGACCGCTACGACGAGTCCGCAGACATCTTTTCGCTCGGCGTGATCTTGAGCGAGATCGACACGCACGCGCTCCCGTACGCGGACGCGCGCAGCGACGAGGGCGAGGTACTGTCGGACTCGGCGATCGCGCACCTCGTGCTCTCGGGCTCGCTGAGCGCGAGCTTCTCGACCTCGTGCCCGGACGAGATCGTCTCGCTGGCGAGCCGGTGCACGTCGCACGACCCGAAGCAGCGCCCGACCGCCGTGCAGGTTGCGTTCGAACTGCGCACGCTGCTGCTGCACGCGCACAGCGACTCGACGCTCTCCCTCACGAGCACCGAGCGACGTGACGACAACGAAGCAGGCAATAACGGCGACGACGACGACAGCGACAGCGCCGAAGAGGAAGGCGGGGTCCAAAGCAACACGATTGTGGTGTAGCCGTAGGTTCAGCTTCAGCAGGAAGAAGGCTCTGTTTCGTCAATGTGTCCTTCGTATTACGTGCTGCTCATGTTAACCAGCAAAAGTGCACGGCGAACGGCTCGTGCTGGTGGTGGTGACTACGTAGAGGTGCTGGTGAGGTATCCGGGTGTGTACCAGTATCCCGAGTAGAACGGGTTTGTGCTGGTCGGCGCAATGTCAGCGCGAGCACGCGGCTCCGGTTTCTCGAAGAGGTATCCAAGCAGATCTGAGATCTCGTCGTCAGCGATGGAGTCGACTTCGTTGCGAGAGATAGTGTGTCGCGGATCCCGATTGTATAGGTTCGGGGCTTCCTCGAACAAATGTGTTGAGTTGAGCTGGTGCTGGATCTGATGGACTGAAACCGGCGTCACTGTGTCGAGCATAAGCTCATCAGCGCTCAGCGTGCCACCATGTTGAGTGCGCTGATGGCGGCTCAGGTTTCCCGATGTGCTGAACGTCTTTGCACAGCCGGGGAAGCTGCACGCGTGCGCCGCACTCCCCATATGCACCTTGAGGTGGCGCAGTAGCTTCTCCTGCTTGGTGAAGCTACGCGCGCAGTCGAGCACCGGACAGCAGACTCGCTTCGCCATGTGCATGTGGCGGTGGCGCGAGAGGTTCCCGGACGTCGTGAAGCGCTTGGCGCACGACTTGATGGGACACTGGTACGGCTTCTCTCCTGTGTGGGTCTTGAGGTGCTCTCGGAGTGTGAACTTGCGGTGGAAGCGACTCGTGCATCCGGGGAACGTGCATGCGAAGGAGCGTTCGCGAGGTGTTGATGTCGTTGTTGTCGAGGAGGTCAACGCTGTTTTGCCGGTGGTGGTTGGGCTGGA
>JAASFW010000449.1:0-18338 GCA_023334005.1 Globisporangium orthogonon
GCCTCCACCGAGACTTGTCTCCTCCGGGAGTGAGTCCCGTGGGAGTCAAGGACCGGTCTCTGGGAGGGCCACTTCCGAGGGTTCAGTCAGCTGCTAGGTTTCTAGTAGTTGTCGACTTGAAGGGTAATGCTAATGGTATGGAAACGAGGAGACCACTCAAGCAGCTCGTAGCTAACTCAACAACACGCTTCCCGCCGCTCACGTCCTGGTATCTTCCGCCATGACACGCGCATTGCAATCGAAGCGCTGGTCGAAAGTCAGTAGGACAAGAAAGCGGAAGCTCACAGAAGTAGCTTCCTAAACAGCTTCTGCTCTATCACCTGAAATCCTCCGTGTTACAACATTAGGCGACAGCATGACATCGGAACCACCCAGTCCGCTGCTCGACTGTACAGCGCAACTGGAAACGCCTGCGCATGAAAGACGCCTCTTGCTTTCATGTCAAGCGCCGAGCCAGTGTGATAGAGCATGCCCACATACACACCTTCCACCTCCCCCCAACCATGACGGAAGACGTCAAAGCAAGAGCTTCCACTCTACTTCACAAGATCCGGAAGGAATGTGTCCGCACACAGCACAGGATCGCAGACGTGATACATGAGCACTGGTGTTCAAGCTATTGCGTGTTAGTTCTCATAGACATGCAACATTCCCAAACGCTGACGTCAACTACGATTTCTCAGCTGGAAGCACGAACACGAACTCCTCGTGACTCTGCGAGCAGCTTTTCGGGCAACAGTAGACCACGACGCTCAGCCAGTCCATTCCGCCACCTGCAGACACCGGAGTTGCGGTGGAAGACCCCACTGCTGCTGCCATAGTCTTCTTTGTCGTCGCTGATGCTGCTGATCGCGATCCTGACATCTCGTCATCGTTGTCATCATCCTCTCCATTATCGTCGCCGTTCAGCGAACCTGACACCACGACCGGAGTGGAGGACGGAACGGTAGTTGGCGCTGCGATCGGACTCGCGAACTGATCGACTTTGAGGAAATAGTTGATCGTCGGCGTGAGCTGCAGCTCAAAGACGCGTTCGGCGCCGCAGACGCACTTGGGGACCTTGATGCCTTGCGGCTTTGGCACCGGCCAGAGCGGCTCGCCGCCGTAGTCGTAGCGCAGACACTGCAGCGGACAGCGGCTGATGCGCTTCTGGAAGCGCATAAAGTGACGCTGTTGCGCGGGCGTCTTCTCGTACGACTCGCCCGACGATGACACCTTGCCGCCACCGCCGCCTTCTGCTGCCCCAGCCCGCTTCCCTTTCTTCGAGCTCGAAAGGAGCTTGCGTAGATCACCGACGTCGGTCGACTTCTCTTCCTCCTCCTGCTTCATGTAATTCTCCAGTAGCGCATTCTCGTGCGAGAAGTCGTTCTCGCTCGCGTAGTCTTCGTACGGCTCGTCGATCACTTCAATCAATCTCGGAGGGAAGACATTTGTACTCGAGGGTGTCGTCAACGCGGCGGCTGTGTTGTCGAGTGAGGCAAGCGCACTGACAGCGCTCTGCTTTTCCTTCTTGTTGCCAGCGAAGGTTGTTTTGGTGGCTGCAGACATAGCGTCATCGCGCTGCAGCAGCAGCTTCTCCAAGTCGAACGGATCGTCAGTGGCGCCATCATTGCCATTGTCATTGGCGTCGTCTCCCCAATCGCTGTCGTCGCTGTCGTCGCCAGCGTCCCATGCGCTGCGCTTCTCCTCCGGCCCAGAAGCCAACTCTTCGGGGTCCGCACTTGCAGTTGTGTTCGTCGCCTCTGGCGCCACCTCGCTTTGGTCGCGCAGCACGCGCCAGCTGCCTGGCGTCTCAGTGCACTCGACCGAGTTGCAGCCGAAAACGTACAGCGAGCGGTCCACATCCACCGGCGCGTACACCTGCGCGACGAGGAAGAGCGCCTTGTGGCAGCGCGGACACGCGAGCGACGCGGCTTCTTGCGGCGGCGCGCTGCTGTTGTACCATGCCTGCAGCGCACAACATTAGGCGTTCAAACAACGCACGTGCACACTGCAGAGAGAGAGAGAGAGAGAGAGAGAGAGCTAACGCACGGGCGAGCCACCGGCTTTGCACGCAGTCGGCAGGCGGTCGTCCACCGCCTGGCGCTCCTGCACGGTGCCGAGCAGCACCGCGCGCTCGTCGTCCGCCATCGATCTGGTTGTGATTGGCATCAAACGTCGCTCAGTTGGTCCTGGGTTTTAGCACTATCGTCTGTTGCTGCCTCCTCAAGTCGGGTCTCTTAGCATACGATTCGCAAGTCTGCAAACAACTGGAACTATGAGTGGAGCATGCGCGCATACTCGAGCCGAGTCCAGCAATATTTCGCAGATCTTAGCATACAGAGACGCCGTCAAGCGCTCTCCGCCGTTTGTTAGCCCCACTTTTTTTCACGTCAAAGCACGCCAAAGGCTCGCCACAACTCAAGCCCGAGCAGCAGCAGCAGCAGCCCCCAGCACCCGGAGCGAGCAAGCACCATGAGCGACGCCAGCAGCAGCAGCCCCAACAACAACGTGCCGTCCGAGTTCCGCATCTCGGAGAAGTGGGACAAGTGCATCGAGAACTTCACGCTGCACTTCGCCGCGGGACTCGTGGCGGGCGGCCTCACGTCCGTCGTGCTCGCGCGTGCGTCTCCCTCCTTCTCTCTATCTCTTGCATAGGCGGAAACCGACTCACTCACACGCATTCTCGCGTCTGCTGCACATACACACATACATCAGGCTCGGGCGGCGCGCGCGGTGCGCTGACGGGCTTCGGCGCCGGCGCGGGCGCCGGCTCGAGCTGGACGACGTGCCAGCTGGCGTTCAAGGGCCACAGCGACGCGCAGGCGCAGCTCGACAAGGCGGACAAGATCGTGGACGAGATCAAGGAGAAGCTCGCGCAGCCGTAAACTCGCTGCTCGCTCACTGGGCGGTGGCGCGCGAGGGAAGAAAAGAGGCGAGCGGTGGAGATGGTCGCCGCCAGGTGATGTGACCGCATTCGTGCCGAGCGAGAAGGGTCTTCACTGTTAATAAACTACTGTACGCGGATCTCGCGCTGTGCGTGCGCGTGTGTGTGTGGTGGGGGTTGCCTACGCTGTCGCCTGCTTGCTTCGCTAGCTACGCACGCCGCGTGAACGACACGAGCAGGTCGCAGCCGCCGACGTACACTTTGTTGGGCGCCGTGGTGCTCAGCACCTGCGGCTCGTGCGGCTCGACGGACTCGCCGTTGATGAACGAGCCGTTCGTGCTGTCCAGGTCGACGAAGACGATGCGGCCGCCCGGCTCGATCCGGAGCTGTCGCCCGCGTGTGGTTCACGCAGTTCGTACGTCAGTCCGGCCACTGCAGCTTCAGCACTCAACCCCCTCTTATCGGCCTCCTAACCTGCGCGTGGGTGGTCGACAGCTCGGCGTCCTTCGGCATGCTGAGGCCGTTCGGCGCGCGGAACTTGCGGCCCGTCGAGCGCCCGATGAGGCACGAGCGATGCGTTCGCTGCGTTTACGTACAGATCACTGCAGTAAGTGCGCGCAAGCGTCCCATACCTGAGTACACCCTAGCTGAACCTACTGTGTCGAGGTGCAGCGCGAACGAGTGGCCCTTGTACGGCCCCGCGACGCACTTGATCGCGACGTCGAAGGCGTCCGCAGTCATCGCTTCTGCTACTGCAGCTGATGCTACTGCTGCTCGCATGTACAAGCGCGCAGCAGTAGCACCACCGCATCGTTTAGTATGCAGGTGGATAGCATCACATACCACATCACACACGCACGCACCGTCGCCTCCGCCTCCGCCTCCGCCGTCGTCGTCTTCGGGCGCCTTGGCCGCCAGATCCGCGAGAATCGCCTGCTTGGAGGCCGCGAACTCTGCGCGCAGCTCTGCGCAGCGCGCGTCCGTCTGCGCGCTCAGCTTCTGCATTGCGCGCATCGGCCGCGTTCCCGTCAGAAGCACCGCCTCATCCCGCACCAGCGAGCAAGCAAGCAAGCCGCAGGAGCAGCGCCGGCGCGCGGTCGCACCTGCGACGCGTGGCTGCAGTCGAGTGTGAAGAGCTCCTCGACGGTGATCGCGTCATCCAGCAGCACGACGCGCTCGGCCGCCGCTTCCGCGCGGGCGTCGGCGGCCGCGTCATCGGCGCCGGCGAGCTTGCGCTTCATGTTGGCGATGGTGCTTTTACCGAATTGCGGCGGCTGGGGTGTCACTCTCGCGGGGAGCTCGTCCGAGTGACTCGCCCGGCACCAGACTTCCAAGATGGCGGACGTGCGGCAGAAGCACGTGGTCGTGAGCAAGCCGATCGTGTACGGGTCCGCGGCCACGTACCTCGGGCGCAAGGCCGAGGAGACGAAGACCCACCGCTGGTCCATCTACGTGCGCGGCGTGGACGGCGAGGACCTGTCGTACATGATCAGCAAGGTCGTCATCACGCTCCACATGAGCTTCGCCAACCCTGTTCGCGGTGCGTGCGAGCGAGGAGCTATGCATCGTGGGGAGAATGAGGGCGTGTGCACGAGTGCTAACGGCCGGCGCAGTGCTGACCGAGCCGCCGTACGAGGTGACCGAGTTCGGCTGGGGCGAGTTCGAGACGCGCATCCAGATCCACTTCCACGACGCGCACGAGAAGCCCGTCGACATCATCCACATGCTCGTGCTCTACCCGCCGGGCAACCAGCCTGCGAGCACGAAGAAGGTGAGGGGAGAAGCGCCATATCTAAACGCACGGAGTGCCGGAGAGTGCGCGCGGTGGCTGACACTCGAACTCTCTTGGTCCCATTGCCACAATGCGCACAAATGCAGCCGGTGATCAGCGAGTTCTACGACGAGCTCGTGTTCAGCGAGCCGACCGAGTTCTTCTACAAGAAGCTTATGGCGGGTCCGTTGCGAGTACCTCGGGAGTTTGTTCGTTGTTTGCCCAGCCGAGTGGTGATCACTCACGGCTGGCGCTTCTCATAATGTACACACGAACGAACAACAGGACCAGACAGACAAGCACCGCCGCATCCGCTGCAGGAGCACTTCCCGACGTATTCGGATGTCGCGGTGCTCAAGACGCTCGCGCACGCGCAGGAGTTCGTGAGCAAGGAGCTCCAGGAGACCAAGGACCTACTGCTGCACACGGACATCGAGCTCAAGGAGCTCCGAGACCGCGTCGCCGAGCTCACGAAGAAGAAGCCCACGGACAAGAGTGCGGCGCCGACTGCGGCGCCCACCACAGGCGCGCTTTAACATGATGATACTTTGGCAACTTCGCTCTATGCAGCTGATGAACTAGTGTGGACGGCCAGCCGTGACGACAGCTGACAGCAAGTTCTCAGTCTACCCAACTCTTAGCTCTGTTGATCATTCCGCCAAGTGCTCGGAAGCACGCGGGTATATCCACGCAAGAGGAACGCATGATGAAGCACACTCAATCACATTGGTCTAAATAAGAGGGATAGGAAGAAGGCTGGTGATGCTGCCTCACTCTCACACCGCACGCGCCGCTACCGCGTTCTTGTCCGTCGCCGCGTCGTGCGTGCGCGCCCAGGCGTTCACGAGCTCCAGTCCGCGCTCCACCTCGCGGTCGCTCAGGCTCGGCTCCTCGCGCGGCTTCATCGTCTCAAGCTCGTCGTTCGTCGGCGATGCCAGCAGCGTGTCGTCCGAGTCCGAGTCGGCTGTGTCGTCACTCGACTCGAGCAGGTCGCGCGTCTCAAAGTCTGTCAGCTCGACACTCTTGTCGTGCTTCTTCTTGGCCGCCTTCTTGCTGAAACAGTCCATGCGTACCCAGTTGAGTCCGATACCCAGGAACGACACCGCGAGACCGACGAACTGCTCGAGGGACAGGATGTGCCCAAACAAGATCACCGACAGCACGATGCTCAGAACCTTGCGACACGTGCCGATGATCGACGTCGTCAGCGCGCCGAACTTTTTGATCGTGAAGAAGATGAACGCCTGGCCCATCGCGCCCGTGAGACTCAGCAGCAGCAGGTTCGGCAGCGACGGCATGACCTCCTCCAGGAACGACGGGATCTCGCCCATCGCGACCATGCCGACCGCCGAGAAGACGCACTTGTACATGTTCACGGCGTACATGAGGTCGAACGCGCCGATGTGGAACTGCTCCATGTATTTGTCCTCGAGCGCGCCCGTGGCACCGTCGAAGAGCAGCGAGATGAGCAGCAGTGAGAAGCCCAGGAGCACGTTCGGCGTGCGCTCATGCACGCGGTGGTGGTCGTGCATCTCGTTCGTCTGCACCGCCTTGTGCTGCTTCTCGTGCGCCGTGCCGACGAGAAACACCGCCACGCCCACCGAGAGCACCACCACGGACACGTACTTCTTGAGCGCGTACGACTTGCCCATGAACACGCCCATGATCATCACCGGGATAGACTTGCACGACTTGCCGAGGATGCGCGTGATGAACGTCACGTAGCGTAACGCCACCATGGACGCGATCGTAGAACCAAACGCCAGCAGCCCCACGATCATGAGCTTGCTCTGCGGCATCGTCGACGGTGGCTCCTTGTTCGCGGCGCGCAGCGCGAGCGCCACGAGCGCGTAGAAGAAGCAGAACACGAACGTCAGCGACATCTCGCCGAGCACGCGGTGGTTCGTCATCTTCTCGAGCACGAGGCCGTTGAGCGTGAACGAGACCATGATGCCGAGGAAGCAGTACGCCAGCAGCCAGAAGCTCTTCTTCGCCTCGGCCGCTGTCTGCTCACCGTCGCCGTGCACGACGACCGTCACCTGCTGCTCACCGGCGGCGGCGGCGCCCTGCTGCTGCTGCTTCTTGCCGTTCTCGAGGTCGCCCACGTCCACATACTTGACACTCTGCAGGTTCCCGCGCGCCTTGTCGCTCAGCACGATCTCGGCGTACGGGAGCTCGCCATTGTTGGAGGAAGAGGAGGTGGCGGACTCGTGGCAGACCATCGTAGTATGCGACTGGTGGAACAGAAGCGAGCGAGCGACTGAGTGACTGACTGGGCGACTGCGTGCGGGTCGCTCCGGAATTTCACTTGTGTCGCACTCGCATGCGCAGTCGGTCGCCGGGCAGGAAAGCAGCAGCAGCAGCCACAGCCGGAAAAGCTCCTTCGAGAGAGCTCCCTCTCAACCTTGTTGCGTCTTTCTTACGGGTGCTTCGACACAAACGCCGAGTGAGAGCGCCACCACCGGTCTGTTTCAATAGTTCGGAACGATAGTGAAGAAACCGAAGTGCCTTGAAAACGCAGGTCTTTTGAGCATACGGAATTAGCGGAGTTGATTCGCTGGGGCAATACGCCAATGAACGGGCGAGAAATATCGGACTCACGCAATGTGACATCCTACGAAAGAGAATACTGAAGCAGAGACGGAGCAAGAAACGGCTGGCGACTTGAGGTTTGCATAGCTCGACACCTGAACTCACGAAACAGCATGTCCGCACGGATCCTGAACCGGCACACTCCCTTTAGTGCATGATGCCTGGTGCGCAGGTGTGGCCGACCCAAGCCCTAGAGGTCTACGCACGTGGTGACCGGAGCTCACATTCGCCGCCAATTGGCTCATGTGCGCGAGGAAGATGGGACCATCTTGATCGCGTTGGCGTCCCAGCCTCCTCCACCAAGCTTCTGGAGTTGCTCGGGATCAGCAAACTCAAGAAGCCTGGCGCCCCATGCCTCTCGAACTGCTGGTGCTGATGTCGTGCCTTCCTCGTTGACACCAGTGAGGCTTGGTTTTCGCAATCACAAAGCGTGCTGGGATCTTCTCGTGACATCCAAGTTTGCACTGTATTGTCTTGACTTCTCATCTTCATCGCCGTCTCGCCAGCAAACAAAGCAAAGCGCTGCTGCTTCGTGCTTCGTGCGCTGATGCTGCGCATTAGCTCTTTCTCATGATGCCAATGCAGTCACGCCAGACTTCGACGATTGGGATTTTTTCTTCCAGTTGGTTAGTTCACACTTGCCACTCCTGTCACTCGTGCGGGGGACTTCCTTCAGCTCATCACGCCGTTTCGTACAATGTATCCATTTCAGGAACAGCTAAAGATACAACGAGTCATGTGCTATATCTGCACACGCACTTGCACGCCGCCGCCTCGCTCGCATACGCGCGCACGCACGCACACCCGCCCGCATTCTCCGAAGACGACAGCGTCGACCATCCGAGAAGAGCGCTGAGAGCGAGGCGACCCACCACCAGCGCTGGAGAGCAGAAATCAGCGACCACCTACACCTCTCACAACGGCAACATGGCGTCCACGTCTGTGCTGCAGCACTTTGAGGTATACCAGAAGGCACGCGTGACGTTCGTGCAGGCAGTGGCAGAAGCCGCGTCGCGGCCGCAAAACATCGAAGTGATGCAGAATGCCGGCGTGATGCAGCTGCTGCGCCCGCTGCTGCTCGACAATGTGCCGAGCATCCAGCAGTCGGCGGCACTCGCGCTCGGCCGCCTCGCCAACTACAGCGACGACCTCGCAGAAGCGGTTGTGGGCAACGAGATCCTCCCGCAGCTCGTCTACTCTCTCTCGGAGCAGAACCGGTTTTACAAAAAGGCGGCAGCGTTCGTGCTGCGAGCTGTCGCCAAGCACTCGCCCGAGCTCGCGCAGGCCGTGGTGGACTCTGGCGCGCTCGAGGCGCTCGTGCCGTGCCTCGAAGAATTTGATCCTACGGTGAAAGAGGCGGCCGCGTGGGCGATCGGGTACATCGGCCAGCATACTGCAGAGCTGGCACAGCATGTCGTGGACGCCGGCGCGGTTCCGTTGCTCGTGCTCTGCATCCAGGAGCCAGAGGTCGCACTCAAGCGCGTCGCTGCGTCTGCGCTCGGAGACATCGCCAAGCACTCGCCTGAGCTCGCGCAGGCTGTCGTAGATCCGGGTACGGTCGCGTACCTCGCGCCGCTCATCCAGCACCCAGATGCGAAGCTCAAGCGCCAGGTCTGCAGCTGTCTCGCACAGATTGCGAAGCATTCAGTGGACCTCGCTGAGATCGTCGTGGAAGCCGAGATCTTCCCCAACATCCTCTACAGCCTCAAAGACATCGACCATACCGTGCGCAAGAACGCCGCCACGTGCATTCGCGAGATCGCCAAGCACACCCCGGAGCTTGCGAAGTTGATTGTGAACGCTGGTGGCGCGTCTGCGCTTGTGGACTACATCGCCGAGGCATCCGGGAACAACAAACTGCCGGGGATCATGGCGATCGGGTACATCTCGGCGTTCTCAGAGACGCTCGCGCTCGCGGTGGTCACGTCGAAGGGCATCTCGCCGGTCAAGAACGCGCTGGTCTCAGAGCCAGAGGACCATATCAAGGCCGCTTCGGCATGGACTCTCGGTCAGATTGGGCGTCACACGCCCGACCACTCGCGTGCGATCGCCGAGGCGGACGTACTACGGCACCTGCTTGCATGCATGATCCACCCGAACAGCTCGGACGACCTCAAGACGAAGGCCAAGCGCGCGCTTAAGAGTATCCTTGCCAAGTGCACACACCTCCAGGCGCTGCAGCCACTACTGCGCGAGGCGCCGATGAAGGTACAGAAGTACATCCTAAAGCAGTTTGCACAGATGCTGCCGCACGACCTCGAGGCGCGGCGCTCGTTCGTGCAGAACGGCGGGCTCGAGTTCCTGCAGCAGCTCAGCGAGGCAGCGGGCGGCAAGCTCACGGAGTACATCCTCGAGATCAACAACTGCTACCCACCAGAGATCGTCGAGTACTACTCGCCTCACTACTCCAAGACGCTGCTCGACAAGCTCGACGAGTACCAGCCCCAAGTGCGGTGAGCGCGCACGGACTGCTGCTTGTGGTGGGATATCAGGATATGCCGAGCACAGGTATCATCAGTCCACCTTGTGGAGACACAAGATCCATGCAATTTTCGCTTCTTGCTTTCTATTTGTATCGATTTGATCGGCTTTATCAATTCAGAGGACGCATTGTGTCCACTTCGTACCTAACAGAATGCCCAGTTAGCGTCCATATTCTGGGTCTAAACACCTAGCTGGTTGGTTGTGCAATGCTGCGCACGTTCGCGACGCGGCTACTGGTGCCGCCGTATCAGTCTGCCTACCACCGCCTCGTCCACTGTTCTCGCGCCGTTCTCTCCAGTCAAAACTACAGCACCAGTAGCAATAGCAGCAGCAGCAGTAGCAGTAGTAGCAGTGGTGATGGTGATGGGCATGGTGACGGCATGATCCGACTGGCGAAGCTCATGGCGCAGCGCGGGTTGTGCTCGCGACGCGAGGCGGACGCGTACATTCAGGCGGGCTGCGTGCTCGTGAACGGCGAGCGCACGCAAGGCGACTGGCTCAAGGTGCCCGCGGACAGCGACGTGCGTCTCGACTTCCGTGCGCAGCGCCACCAGAACAAGAAGGTCACGATCGTGCTCAACAAGCCGCTTGGGGTCGTGAGCGCGCAGCCCGAGGACGACCACACACCCGCGATCAAACTTCTGACGTTCGCGAACGAGTGTCGGGAGCTCAACAAGTCGCGACCGCGCGGTGTGCAGGACGAGCCGCTCAAGCTCTGGAAGATGGCAGTCTGCGGCCGCCTTGATGTCAACTCCACAGGCGTGCTGGTCTTCACACAGGACGGCACAATCGCCAAAAAGATCCTCGACCCGCACGGCGGCGTCGAGAAGGAGTACCTCGTGCGCGTGGACGTCAACTTGGAAAGCGCCTCACCCGCGCTCGCGGACAAGCTGGCGCAGCTGCGCGCCGGTGTGACGGCGGCCGACGGCGTGACGTACCGCGCCAAGTCGGTCGAGGTGATCAATGCGAACCAGCTACGCGTGGTGCTCACCGAGGGGAAGAACCGCCACATCCGCCGCATGTGTGAGCACGTGGGCATGCGCGTGATGGCGCTCAAGCGTGTGCGCATCGGCGGCATCAAGCTGGGCAAGCTCCCAGTCGGCCAGTGGCGCTACCTGCAGCCGACAGACAAGCTGTAGCTCTCGCGAACATATTGAACACATCTTGTGTAGCATTGCAACCTTCATTCGTGTGCGTATCAGCTAGCAAGTAGGTGGGGAGAGGAAACGCTGTGTGGAGATCGACGGGCGGACGCCCTGGACTCTTAGAACTGGTGGAGACACTTCTGATCAACCTGGCAATGGGAACACAAAGCAAATCGCGAAGTGAGAAACCAGCTCAAGCCCTGCGAGCTCATCAACACTACAGAACAGCCCTGTCTTCGAGAGGATTCGCACACACGAACCTTGAGATTCTCGGCGAACGTCACGCCTTCCTCCTCCAGCAGCTTGCGCTTCTCCTTGATGTGCTTGTGATCCTCTCCAACCGATCCTGGTAAGAATCAGTTCCACATCCCACGACAGTCCGTGAGCGCATCGCACCAATTGACAAGCACAGCAAGTGCGAATGACCTTTGAAGCCCCCGATCGAGAGATCGGCCGCAACGACGCGATGGCACGGCACCTCCGGCGCGAACGGATTTTTCTGGAGCGGGATGAATGCGTCAGCTCTCCTCCACCCTGTGCGTCCATGCTACGAAGCTGCAAACACTCACCCGCAGCGCCTGGCCGACAGGACGAGGGCCGGATCCGAGCGCCTTCGCCATGCCTCCGTACGTGCTCACTTTGCCCTTGGGGATCTGCGTGCAGCACAGCATCGCCTCATCAGCGCCATCCGCTCATCCATCATGGCTGCTCGCATCCGACGTACAGTGAGGAGAAGCTCGTAGACCTTGGACTCTGAGCGCACATGAACGCATTGCGCAGCTTTAGCAGTCGACCGATACACTCAACGGCCACTATCGCATCAGCAGCTCTCTCGCACTCACCAAGGAGCGTCATGCGAGCGCCCCGCCACTCGACGTGCGTCGTCACCGGCTTCTTCGCTTTCTTAGCGGCCACAGCAGTCGCGGTGCTGCTCTTCGCCTTCTTGGTGGTGGTCGCGCTCTTGGCGGCCGCGACGGTCTTGGCGACTCGCATGGTGCTGGCTCGCATACCAGGCAGTCGGCCTTGCTGGAGTGTGGGATCGGAGCGAATCGAGAAGTGATTGAGCCCAGTGGGCATGTTCAACATACCAGCGAGTGAAGGTCTTGGCGCCAAAAGCAGGAGTTGGCACTCGCGTCGGCGCAAATCCAAGCAAGTACGAGGCAGCAACTAACGCGCATACAGTGATGGTGATGAGGTCTAATTGGATGCCTGCTGCTAGCTGGCTGGCCGGCTGCCACCTCTCGCTCCTTCTTCGACCGCGTCATGTAAGCGAGGTGATAGGAGGAGGAGCGCGCTCTCGAGAGCGAGCGAGCGAGCGTGGGCTGGCGTGTATTGGTAGTCGCTCGCTCGCTTGAGCTCTCACTACTCCTGCTGCTGGTGATGCGGCGGCGATGCGCTTACCGTCTGGTGACGACCACCTGCAGCTTCACCTCCTTCTTCTTGGACGGCCCGGCCTTGGCGCTCGTCGCGTCCTGCTGCTGCGCCTCCTCATCTTCCTCCGCCTCCTCCGTGGCGGACGCGAGCACCGGCGCCTCGCCCTCGGCGGCGGCGGCCACCGCGGCCGCGTACTCCGCCTCCACCGCGTCGTCCACGCGGATCTTGACCGTGTGCGTGCCGAGCGTCTTGATCGGCGCCGGCAGATTCACACGTGCGACGCCCACGATGATGCCGTGCTGCTTCTCGAGCATGTCCGAGATGTTCTGCGCACTGCACCAGCAACCAGCCTCAGACTCGGTCACATCCAACGAGCAGATCGACAGAGCAAGACGACGCACGTGACGGAGCTGTGCAGCGCTGTTTCGCCGCGCGCGGCCGTGTGGCGCTTGAAGACGAGCTCAACGTTCGTGATGCGCGCGATGACCTCCTTGAGCGCGCGCTCGCGCTCGGCCTCGACCTCGTCCACGGACGCCTTGTCCACCTTGAACTTCTCGAGGTTCGCAGGCGTGGCGTACACCGCAAGCTTCTCCGGGTAGAGGAAGTTGCGCGCGTAGCCGGCCTTCACGCTCACCTCTTCGCCGCGGAAGCCCAGGTTCGGCACGTCCTGCTTGAGCACCATGCTCACACGGTGGCTGCGCAGGCGGACATTTAGATGATTAGACAGTAGCCGCAGGATATGCGGTGCGGCGGCACATAACGTACCCGAAGGCGCGCGTGAGCAGCGGCGCGCGCTGCTGCGCGGCGAGGCGCGTCGTGGCGGCGAGCATCGCGGTGGAGGAGGTTAGTGGTGTCTGGTAATGGAATGTGTGGGCGGCAGCGAGCCACCAACTTTTTTTACTTGCGAATTAAGCTCAGAGTATACTGGATGTAAGAGATGGGGTGGGACTTTTTGCGAGTATAGTGAAGTCGACTCGAAGAATATTTGTGATGACTTAGAACGCGACTTTCATGGCAAGCCGACTTTAATGCGCGATTGCCTTGCACTGTGACGATCTCCGACTTCCAGAGACTCCAGGCGATGAGGTCCGCTCGCTTCGAGAGCTCAGGCTAACGCTTCAATTAGCACTAGGTTTGACGTCGATTGAAGACTCCTACTTTCAAGCACATCGAGGATCAGTCGATGACAACAAATTCGTGAACGACTGTATCGTCCGAGAAGCTACCGGTGACAACTTCCGTGTACTTCGCACTCCTGTGTGCCTATTCTCTCTATCCGCGCTTCGGCGCGCAGCCGCCCGTGACCTTCCAGCACTTGGTCGTGTCGTACATGCTCATGAGGTTGATCATCGTGGACCACGTGAGCGCGAAGACGAGGTACACGACCGTGACGTAGCCCATGATCTTGCTCTTGCCACCCGTGCGGCGCAGCTCGCGCGTCTCCTCCTTCTGCTTCGGTAGCAGCGGCAGGAAACCCAGCGACAGCAGCTTCATGATGTAGCAGATCCAGATCGTGATCGTCACGTCTCGCCGCACTTCCTGCGTGTCGTCCTGGATGTCCTGGAGCCAGACTTTGAACTGCGCGTTGATAATCTTGGACATCGACCGCCCGAATGGTGTCGAGAGGTTTGTCGTCGCCGTGAGGAGGCCATACAGCGCGCCTTCGTAGCCCTCCTCTGCGAGCTCCACGACACAGTACGTCGCAACCATAAACCGTACGCCGTCCGGGAGGTACTCGAGCACTGGCACGCCGAGCCAGAACCATTGGTTGCGCACGACGTTCCACACCGTGAGCATCGTCATGAACGCATCGACCGTGAGTGCCGAGACCATCGTGACGACAATGATGTAGCGCCAGTTCCAGTTCAGACCATACTTTCCCGTGAGCCCGAGCGTCGTGGCGTAGAAGATCTGTCCCACGATCGCCATGATGCTGTTGTTGAACGGCGTCACGTGCACCCAGTAGAGCTTGATGTTGCTCGACGACACGATGTTGAAGCTGTTGAACACACCCGAGAAGAACTTGTACGCCACGATCTGGTACACGGCACGCTGCTGCAGGAGCTCCCAGAGCGCGGTGATGTACGTCTTGAACGGAATGCGCGTGGTCTGGGTCTCCTCCATGAACATCCACGTGATCGGGATGAGCGGCAGGCAGCAGCACCCGAGGATAAGCATCATGTGCGGGAACGAGAGCGAAAAGTCGAACTCGCCGCCGTACTCCTCGCCGTTGAACGCGACTGCAACGGCCATTGCCGCGATCGCGTTGAACGCCGTTTTCACCGCATATACGGCGGTCTGGATGCGCCCGCGTGTTGCGAGCGGCTCTCTCTGCGCAAACTCGACCACCAGCGCGTCGGCTGACACTTCCGAGATGAGGTACCCGAACGACGCGAGCATCATCGGCACAACGTACTTGCCCGCTGCGTCCGGGGCCGCTGCGTTGATGCTTGCCTTTTGTGCCTCTGTGTACTGCGCGCTGCTGATGCTGCGCAGCGATGGATCCGAGTAATACGGAGCCGGTACGTGCAGACCAGCCATGACGAAGAGCATGGCGCAGCAGAAGATCCAGCCGAAGAGCATGTAGGGCCGGCGACGGTAGCCGAAGATCGGGAAACAGTCCGAGATGATGCCGAAGAACATCTTGTAGGACCACGGCAGCTGCACGAGCACGGTCGCCGACACGACGATCGTGCCCTCGGCGTTGAGGTATCCTTGCAGCACGGGGTAGATCACGCCGGGCAGGATGCCGCCGACGAGTCCGACCCCGGCGTACTGTGCGAGCAGCCCGAGCGAGTTCTTGGAGAAGATCTTGATGGGCTCACCGGCACGGATCGCGCCGTTCTCGAGCTCACCGTCGAGCGGGGACTTGATCGCCCGGTACTTGTCGGGCGGCTGAAAGCCATCAGGCGTGGAGATACGGTCGACGCTCGCGCCGTTGATCATCTCGGCGGGGTCGATCTGCTCGCTCGCGTGTTAACGGGTCGCGCGAACTTGATATGTGGCGGCGCGGCGGAGAATCCGAGAATGCAGCTGATGCTGCCGGAGTGAACCAACTACCGTTGCCTCCTGGTGGTTTGGTGGCGATTGGAGCCGCCAGCTGCGCCAAGTGGGCATCTCTGACCACTGTCCCGTGCTTCAAAGACAAGGAGCTCCTCCCATTGCTCCTGCTTCGTGCTTGGCCAAGTGCGCGCTTTTCGATTGGTGGAGATGGCTGGTTAAGAAAGTACAGTATTGATTCAGTTATCTTCAGCTTTTGTTATATCCGCAGTTTCTTTAGATACCCGCTAGCTTTCATGTTTCTTGCATGCGATTTTTATCAACGCTAAGTCCGCAATCGAGTTGCGTTCGCTTCGCACTTGTCCGACGACGGCATTTCGACGGTGCGGCAGCTTTGCTGGGAGTCAACTCGCGCAGCTCACCCCCAAGCTCCGACGGCGACCACCTACCTGCTTGCCGTGATCACGAGCTCGTCTGGTTGGCTGGTTCAGCGCAGCTGATCTCGCTCGCTTGCTCTTGATTTCACGCGAGGCTGCCAACCAACTAAACATCTGAGCTCGTATGATCAGCAAGAGCGAGCAGCAGCCAGTTCCCTGCTCCGACGACGGCAGTGGTGAGCATCCTGACAAGACCGGATTAACGAGACGCTCGCGGTTTAACGTGAGCTCTGAACGTCGCACTGTGGTTTCCTGCGCCGACGAGAGGTGGCGAATTTGTACAGTAGCAGCACCTCTCTGTTCTCTCACGAGTTCTGGCAGATCAACTCCGGCGAGTCGCTCGCTGACTCAGCAAACAACGCACGCATGCTTCGCATCCTTCAGATTCCGATTATCGTCGTTTTCGTCCCTAGCCGACAGTCTCGGCCGTGTCGAGGGTGGGGTCTGCGAGCCGAGCATGCTGCAATCGAGTGGTCGGTCAGCTCGGAACATTGTTCCGACGATGACACACCACGCCACCCGATCCGAGCAGATCGGGTCGCACTTGCTTCGCGCCAGTCTAACAGCACAGAGTAGCGAGTGTCTTTTTTGCTGCGAGAACGGCTGGTAGTCTCCTACATGATATCGAGCACCAGGTGGTTCCGAAGGCTGACAGTCTTCTCCACACCAACAAGCGCCTAGAGCGCTAAAAACGATCATCTCGGGCTGCAGCTGTAGCTGCAGCTTCGCCTATGGATGGTTTGGCGAAGGAGTGAGCGCACAGCTTGCTCGATGCAGCGCAGAGTTGAGTGGCGCGAGGGAGAGAGCGAGAGGTCAGCGATCAATTTCACAATCTCTCTGGATCGTCCACGCCCTCAACTCGCCGTCGGACAACGGGACCAATCTCTTGGCGCATTCGTCTCAAGTCTGCGAGCACAGCTCAGCCAGCCAGCATGCGTCTCTCGACTCGAGTCTATTCTTTCACCAAGGAGCACCACTTCGCCAGTTCGCACGCCTCATTAGCTAACAGCGATCAGCGACTTGTCCGACGCGGCGCCTACGCGCACGATCCTGGTTAATCACGCGCAGACTACTCTATTCACTCAGCCCCCGCCTGCGTGTGCCAGCAGCCACCCATACCACAGCACCAGTAGAATGCGATCAGACACGCAAAGTCTTTCTGGCCCTGATCTCGCACACAAAGCCACCGACCGACGTCACTGGCACAACACTCGACAACTCTCCGCGAGCTCGAAGCGCCACACTTCATTTCTCGCTGATCGCACCGAGTGATGCGCGCGTCGCTCGAGGATGACGAATGCCAGGCGCTGCTCAGTCCGCTGAGAGGCAAGAAGCCGAGCTACAGCTCCTTGCTAAAGCCCGAGTACGTCCACGAACTCGAGAACGGCGCGCTGCGAAGCGGCAAACCGCCAGTGCTGCTCTCGCCCGAGACGATTGGGCTGCTCGCGCAGTTTGCAGCGGTCGGACTCGTCAGCGGGATCCTGCCCGGCTTGATCTATCCTGTGCTGCAGGAGTATCTCAACGCCGAGGGCACGATCGTCGTGTCTGCCACGCTCTTGGTGCAGCTTCCATGGTCGTTCAAGGTGTTCTTCGGCATCGCGTCGGACTGCTTCCCGATCTTCGGCTACCGTCGCCGGCCGTACATGATGCTCGGCTGGTCATTCTGCTGTATCGTGCTCTTCTACATGGCGAAGCTCGGCGTCCCAGCTCCGTACTACGGCGATGCGTCAATGCACTTCAGCGATCCTGCCGACTGGACCGATGCGCAGCTAGCGACGATCAACAAAAGCGCACCCAATGCCGCCGGGCAGTACGTTGTACCGATGATGCTGGCTGCGTTCGGCTACTTGATCGCAGAGGTGGCAGCGGACGCGATGGTTGTCGAGCACGCCCAACGAGAGCCGTTAGCCACTCGCGGACAGGTTCAAGCAGCGATCCATAGTGTGCGCATGGGGTTCAACGCGCTCGGGAGCCTCGCAGTCGCGTTCGCGTTCAATAGCGAAGAGTATGGTGGCGATTTCACCTTCTCGCTCTCGTTCCCGCAGATGATGTTGGTGCTCGGGTGCTTTTGCGTCCCGCTCGTGCCGCTCACGTGGCTCTTTCTTCACGAAGAGCGCGTGCCAGAGGTGGAGTTTCGTGTGTACATCCGGCGCTTCTGGGCCGTTCTGCAGGAGCGTGCCGTGTACCAGATCGCGGCGTACAAGTTCTTTTCAGGCGTGTTCAACAACTTCAACATCGTGTCGTCGAGCAGCATCAAGTTCCACTGGGTACACGCTACACCGTTCAACTCGAGCGTGATGGCAATCGTCGGGACGCTCGTGTACGCCGCTACGCTAGGGCTCACGGGAAAGTTCGGCTTGAGCTGGAACTGGCGCATCAGCATCGCTATTACTGTCATCCTCGGTGTGATTATCGACGGCATCATGACAATGCTCACGACATGGGACGTCGTTCGCAACCAATGGTTCTGGCTCGGCGTTCCGATCGTCGGATACATTCCTGAGGGCGTGCGCTTCATCGTGGCGAATTATGTCGTCGTCGAGCTCATCGAGGTGGGGTATGAAGGCGCACTGTACGGCCTGCTCACGACAACCGCCAACCTTGCGAGCCCGTTCGGTCGCACGGCCGCGAAGCTCATCAACGCGAACTTCCAGGTCTGGGTGGACGAC
>JAASFW010000045.1:0-54682 GCA_023334005.1 Globisporangium orthogonon
AACATCAACGACGTGTCCAGCGCTACCGACAGCCACCAGACACAGCTTGACATGCTCCGCAACGGCCTCGTCTTCAGCGAGCACCAGCGTCTGCACATGATCGAGTCTCGACTCGCGATGCAAAAAGAGCTGATCGAGCGCTGTGAGCCGCCAGGAAGCCGCAAAGCGTTCGAGTTCGGTGATCCGCAGCACTTGCGATGAACACATTGCATCGAGTGATGCTACAGGCAATAGTGCAAGAATGTTCCTGCAGAGGAATTGTCACGAGAAAACAGGTGGAGGACGTGGAGCGTGAAAACTACCGTCTGTTTGCCCCGTTTCTGAAACACAGCCTGCAAAGTACCGCTTTGTCAGCGCTCTTGACCGTGCGAATGTATGGATTCTGCAATCGCGCAAGTAATTTTTTTTTGCGTAGTGTGGTGCACTCGAAAATTAGCCAACTCGCGAGATATTCTTCTTCTCCCGCACACAGTTACTTAGACAAGCAAACTAGCAAGAAGGCAGGAAGGCAGGAAGGCCAGCGCGAGCGCGTGCACATAAAAGCACATATCGTCGTCGCCGTCGTCGCTGCCGTCGACCCCATAGCCAACCGCAACACCCCTCAGCAACAGCACACCATGTCGCGCTTCTCGCTCGTGAACGTCATGGGGCGGCGCTCAACGCTCTCGTCCGAGGGCTCGGAGCGGCCGTCGGTCATCTCGACGCTCGACCTCAACCGGCAGCTCAACGAGGAGGCCAAGCGCGTGGACCAGCACCTGTTCTTCGGACCGCAGCAGGCGGTGTTCGAGGGCGACCGCACGCGCGTCATCCACGGCGAGCGCAAGATCCAGAAGAACAACAAACGCTACTGGTAAGAATCGCGAGCCGAAGTATGGAAGAGATCGAGAGAATGAAATGAAATGAACTGACTGGCGCTCGGGCGCGGGGTCGCAGGCTTGTGTCCGAGCCGCTGTCCATGGACAGAGACAGCACGACGTCGCTCATCGGCTTCCCGACCGAGCCGCCGCCGAAGCAGGGGCTCGCGAGCGTCACGAGCTCCCTCTCGGCGGCGGGCCGCTTCATCGGCCAGAAGGTGCGCGACCTACTATGTAAGCATATGCGAGTATGGAATGGAAAAGAAGCTGACCGGAGGCCGCACGGATGGGCGGGTGGATGACGACAATAGGTCGCGCAGATGAAGTTCCCGCCGACGCACGTGAACGAGGACTCGTTCTGCGACGGTTGCGGCATGGACCCGATCGTGGGTCACATGTACTCGTGCTCCAAGTGCGACAACTACAGCCTCTGCGAAAGCTGCTACCAGTCGGGCATCCACGGCTACGAGGACAGCGACCTCCTCAAGAGCGTGCGCGAGGACTTTGCGCTACGTAACGTCACCGAGATGTGCAAGCGCCGCGTGCCCGAGAAGGTCTTCGAGGTGCTGCTCAAGACGGTCTGCCGCGGTCAGGTGGACAAGTTCAACTTCCTTGCGACCTGGATCTGTGGGGTTGTGCTCGCGCAGCCGATCCACGAGCTCGCGGTGCGCGGTATCGAGATCCCGCACCTTGACCAGGAGACGCGCACGACGCTCGTGACGCTGCTCACGCCCGTACTCGCGGAGCGCACGGACCTCGAGGTCTGCATGGAGTGGTTCTGCCCGCACGCAGATGAGGAGCACGCACCGAGCGCCAAGCGCCGCGAGGAGACGCTGCGCATCTGGGTGGCGACCGACAAGGACTCCAAGTCGCCCTTCGCGAAGAAGGAGCTCAAGGACGCTGACACCGAGTCGGATGGCAGCGCTGTGCACTCGCCCGGCCCAGTGAGTCCGAGCGCCGGCGAGCCGGAGTCGCCCGAGGGCACGCCGCCATCGTCCCCCATGTCGCACAACGGCTCGGGGTCATTCGGGTCACCACTGCCGCCGTCACCGCAGCAGCACCAGAAGAAGATGCACGAGCTGCTCAGCGACCTCTCTGTATCCGACAAGCACGCCGTGAGTGACGACGAGTCGGACTCGGTCAAGAGCGACATTGCTCCTAGGAAAGTAGACGGCGTGTCCAAGTCGGGGGAGGTCTCGGAGGGCATCGAGATGTGAGGTGCGAGGCGGCACGCAGGCACGCAGACAGGCGGCGCTCGTACCGCCAGAAGCATTTTGAGAGCGCGAGCAGCAAGCGATCAAGCAAGAGCGAGAGGTCAAGTGCGAAGGCAGACGCCAGCAGCGGAAATCGAACGATCGTGTCCGCTGCTGATGGCGTTGCAGGAGAGCGGGGCTGATCCGATCGTTCGTCGCACTTCAGCTTTCTCGCAGTGTCCATACATGTTCCAAATCATCATAGTTCTTCTCTCTTTGCAACATTGGCGATCATGAACTTGTTTGGTTGAGGTTCTCTGGCGATGATGGTGATGCCCACGGAAGAACGCACGCTCTGCATGAATACGCGCAGCTATCGATTGCTGCTGGTTGCTCGGCTGGGCGACACAATTGATCGGTCGGGTCGGGTCGGGTCACTCGCCAGAACCTCAGCTGTCATTGTTTTCTGCTGCTTTGCTGCTGGCATCTGAACGTGTTCGTTCCTCTCCGCGCTCAGTGCCGAGACATAAACTCGCGCGCGCGCGCGCCTAGTTCTTCGCGCGGTAGAACGCCAGGTATGCCATGTGCCAGTCGCCGCCGCCCTTAAGCTTGTTGATGTCCTCGGTCTTGCACGGCGAGACGTCGTCGTCATCGTAGCAGAACCAGTCGTCTGTGTGTGCAGAAGAAGAAGAAGATCAGTCAGTGTCCAGAACCATCATCATCACCACCTCAACATATACACATACCTCCTTCGTGGCGAACCCACGCCATGTAGTGCCCCGAGTCCGCCGACCGGCCTTTGTGCGTCAGAATCGCGTACAACTCGTAGTTGCCCTGGAAGTCCACGGGCAGCCCGATGCCCGGGGACCGCGCGCCCATCGACATGGACTTGGCAGCCGCCAGCGCTGCGGCATCCTCCTCCGACAGCATCTCCGCGTCTTCCTCACTCTCCTGCTTTTTCTCCTCCTCGGCGTCGCTCGCAGCCTTCTGCTCCTTGAACTCGTTCAGGATCTTCTCAGCGTTCTTGTCGCGCGCGATCTTCATCGAAGCCTTGAGCTCATCTGAGCAGAACTCGAAGACGTCGAGCACCTGCGGGAAGCCAATGGGGCGCAACATCTTGCACTTGACGCCCGTGTGGTCGCGGCTCTCGGGCGTGAGCTTCCAGTAGAAGCGCATGAACTGCACGCACAGGTACTTGGGCAGGCGGTTTATCCGCAGCGTCTTCTTCCACTGCGCGTTGCGCCCGAGCACATCCGAGTGTTTCTCGATCGTTCCCTCAAGGCCGATCTTGATGCCCTCGGCGAGGTGGTTCGTTTCAATCGTGATGTTGCACACGAGCTTGAGCGCCCTCTCCTTCTTCACGACAGCCGGCTCCAGGTCCGTCTCTGCGCACTCGAGCTTCTCGTCCATCTCGAGTCCGAAGAGCGCGTCGACCATGTTAGCCGTCGGGCCGAGGTTCTCGACGTCCACAGGGGTCGTGAGCGAGCGCTGTAGCGTGGTGAAGAGCGTCGAGAGGAACTCCTCACTGTCCTGCTGCATGAAGCCGCCACCACGAGGTGCCTGCTGCGCGAACTGCGGGAATGCGCGGCGCAGGACGGTGAGGAAGAGCGCGGGGGTGACGCCCTCAACGCTCGTGTCCAGTTGCGTGTACATGTCGCGGAGCGCAGACGTGAAGTTGTTGGCGAGGTCCGCAGACACGCCGCCGGAGTGGCGCTGGAGCGCGGCGCGGAACTCCTTCACGGGGCGCAGGCACTGCAGCGTGGCGTTCATGTAGCACGTGTTGCCGAGGTTTGCGAGCCCCGCCGGGTAGACGACACCGGTGGCCGCCACGTCCTTCGAGGTCATGTCCTCGATGAAGACCACCTGCTCCGCGGGCTTGTGCACGACGTCAGCTGAGCCCATGAGCACAATGCTCGCGCCGTCCGCGAGCTTAAGCTGTCCCAGGTCGGCGTCGTCCTTGAGCATCCCCTTCCACGCCTTGCTCATGAGCTTCTGGCGCTCCACGGGCACATTCGTGAGCGCGTAGAGCTGCGCCTTGAGCGTCGCCACGGGCTGGCTTGTGTCCACGCCCACGTCCGCGAACACCTGCTTGCCCCACTTGACGCTCACGTGCACGGTCGTCGCCATGGTTGCTGCTGCTTCGTTAGCTGCTCTGTGTGAGCAGATCTTTTTCGCGAAATGAAGTTCCCTCCCCCTCTACTGTTTGATTACGAGAGGGTGGTTACGAAGGATGTCAGATAGAGAATGGTTTTGTAGTCGAGGACGAGAAAATGATTAGACCATACAGGGGATTTGGAGCAAACGAAGAGCGTTTGAGCGCATGAAATAGAGAGGGTTACGATGTGTACGGGAAGAAGCTTGTATTCGGGAGAGGGATGTATACTTTCGGCAGCCACTGTACTATCAAGCATTGCATTTGGCAACTAGAAACTGGAGCGTGAAAATGGATGTTGGGTTGCAAGAGTTGAGCTTCAGGGTGAGTGTTCTTCGGAAGTGCACATGAATGCCGGTGCTGAAGCAGGACGCTTTGACATGACGCTCGAGCAGTATGTGATGTCCTATCCGGACAGAAGCGGGTGGATTCAGGCGGGTGGACGCTCCAAGGTTGAGTTCATGAAGAGCAAGCGGCTATTTGACGAGCCGAGAGGTGCAGGAACTCACCTCGTGTCGAGTAGCAAGCTCGCATCCAAAGCCGCAAGAACAAAAAACGAATCTAATCAAGCCTACCTCGACCTCATCCAAACGCTTGCACTCCCTTGCTATAGTCGATTCAGCGTCGTGAAAAAAGTTATCGCCAACTTCAGCTTCGTCGCTTGAAGCAACCGTCATCCCGCATGCTGAGTCAGGGTGCTCCAGTACTCACTCATTCACTGCTCCAACATATCCTTCTCCCGGAAGAGATCCACAAGCGGCTTGTGCTGCAGTTCGCCCACGACAAACGACAACGTCGCGCGTTTGTAGTGCTCGCCGTTCTGCGACAGGTTGCTGATGATGTCGTCGAGCAGCACCGCCTTGCCCGTGAACGTGCCTGCCAGGAGCACATGTACAGCAACATCAGCGTCAGCAACCTGAGTCGGCTCACAGCGTCCTCCGCTCTATTTCTCTCGTAGCATACAGCAGCAACGCACCATGGTTCATCTTGACGTGCGAAAAGTGGACGTGGAAGTGGTAGTACGTCGGCTGATAGTGCACGTACATCCGCAGCGAGCTGCTTGGGACGCCAAACTGCTTTTTGAGCGCCGCCAGACTCGCGTTGCTGTAGCGAAATGCGCCGAACATGCAGACATTTGATTGAGAAAAGCTCTTGGTCGCTGCACTTCGAAACGGAGCCATGGAAAGCGGAGCACAAGCGTACCGGATGTTCTTGAGCAGCTTGAGGTGCGAGCCGTTCAAGTCGCGCAGCGAGCGAATCGATCGGTCGTGCACGATAGCGAGCGTGTACACCGACTCAAGCTGCAAGAGCAGTTCACACCTTTTGTCAGAGTGCCTTCGCAAAAGAACAAGAATTTGGTTGATGAACTCTCTCTCTCTCTCTCTGAGACAGAGATGCGTACATTGCTAGTGTCGGACCACTTGAAGTCTGGCAAGAGTATGAAGCCCGTCACCGGGTCCGGGTCTTCGTAGATGATCCGCTCCGACTCCGTTTTGCTGTCGCCGTCGACGCAAGTTGCCACCAAACAAGTCCCCGTTTTCCTCAGTTTCAAGTGCTGCCGTCATCTCACCACTCTCGCCTCCCTTAGCGCCACGTACTGCTCGAGGATGTTGTAGACCCACTCGATCTTCTCGGCCGGGAGGCTTTCGATGAACGGCCGCGTCACGAGCTCATACACAGCCGGCGTCTCGACGATCATGTGGAAGTTCTGGTCCGTGTGCTTGCGCACGTGGGCCTCGGTCGCCGGGTAAATCAGGTTCACCTGCACACTCTCAGGAGTGAGCCCAAAGAAGAAGGACAAGCCAGCCCACGAACTTGTCGACCGACCTACAGTGTACCTTGAAAGGCTTGACCTCCCGCGAGACGTCCCCCAAAAACGTGCTGTAGATGTCGTTGCGCAGGATCTCATGCAGCGAGAGGCTCCGGAAGACGTCGTTGAGCTCACTCGGGTCCAGCGGCTGCTTCTGCAGCACGAGTACGGCTGCGCGCTTGAGCGGATCCGAGTAGAAGTGCCCCAGCACTGCCACTTCGGTGTCCGAAGCCTTGAGCACGCGCGCCACGCGGAAGCCGCGCAGCAGCTTCAAGCCGGCGCCGTGTTCCGCGTGCCGTCGCGTCACGAGCGCGTACGCGAGCGCCGCGGCTGCTGTCGCCGCCCACGCGCCAATCACAGCAACCTGCTTGGGTATCATTGATACTCAATCAAACCTTACGGAATGCCGGCCACTTTTCGACGTCAAGATTTGCCAATAAACTGAACGTATTGGACGCCACCAATAACTGTTCTCGTAACGGAAATTATTGGAAAAAATGGTATCGAGTATTGAGTGGTGCACTCAGAGGCACCCGGGAAGTGCCTCGCGTACACCGCGAACTACTCTGTGTCCCGTTGGCACAAACACCAGACAGTGTTGCTCACAGTCCTTGGTTGACTTCAGCAAGGACGTTGCCAATGTGAGAAGCCTGCACGAGATCAGAGCTTCGACATTGATCATCGTCTGACCACGTCTGTTCACCAGTCGCCGCGCCACAAAATCTTGAGATGTCGTCGTCTGCTAAGACTCCACTCGCTTCTCCGGCGGCGCCAAGAACGCCAGCCACTGTGGCAACTCCTGCCACTAGCTCTGTCGAGAGCGTGTGGCAGGTTCGCTTCGGCTTCTGGGACGATCTCGACGTGCTCTACAACAGGCTGCCGCCACCAAAAAAGCCGCGCGTGCCATCTGCACAACTCGACTCCGAGCACGAATGGTATGCGATTCACATCGGATCGATCGACACACAATCTGCGTCGATTGTGCAGTTCGATAGTGACAGTGATCTCAACAGATGAAGCTCCGCGGCGCACAGGGCGAAACGAATGATTCCGACGAGTAGCGACGGCTTCCTGGGGAATCCGAATGCGACTCTGTGCCTTGCGAACTTGCAGAGTGGGAATCTCAATCCGTTCACGAACTTCGTCGTCAGCGTACGTGCGTGTCCTCAATCGGATGCATGTCTCGTACAACTACTACGTAGAGTTCCGACGATGACTGTGGTTGCACCGCTGCGCACGGCAGGGAGGTGAGTGCACTGGCAAGCTGTCGTTCATCGGACTGCTCAAGCGCGCGCTGCTGGCGTCCGGGTTCGATCCGCCCTGTGTGTTTGGGTCCGTGAATGCCAAGCACTTCGAGTACGAACACGTCGGTCGAGGTGAATCGTGTACATGATTCTTCGCGCTGCGCTGACCGTATCGTGGTCACTTCTGGCTTGTTGTGCAGCGAGAAGAGTCTGCTGATGAAGGTCGAGGACTTTGTACGCCGAGTCGACCCGCGCAAGGCGGGGGCCGCATTTCTCGTCATCGAGCGCTTCGAAGCGTACGATATCTGTGTCAAACCCCTTCTCTTTTGATCGCACTATGTTACACGCGCTCGCTCGCTCTCACCTAACTCCAACTCTGCTCTGCCATCATCGCCAGCGTGTCACCAAGCGCGCAACAGCATTTTCTGTTCCCGATTCTCCAAGACGCAAACGCCAAGAGTGTCTTCTTCATCTTCCAGATGCGTCCGGACGCGAACAAAGTCGCCGAGCAGATCAAGCAGCGATCCGTCCGCGTGCATCTACAGCCGCTCAAACCCCTGCTCGTGCGCACCAAACTCCTGCACATCTGCACGCAAGAACAGGTGGGGCGCTTCATTCTTTCATTCTCCTTCTTTCGCCACTTTTCAGTTCTCATTTCCTCACGAACGCACTCTTCAGATCGGCTTCACCCGCGACGGGCTCGAGGAGCTGCTCAAGCAGAGCGACTTCAAGCTGCTGCCGAGCATGGAGAAACTCCGGCGGGTCTTCCAGCGCCACTTCTTCATCTCGTCCGCGAACGTGCTGAAGACGGTACCAGAGTCTGGCCCTACCAGCAAGCAGCAGCTGATGATGACGAACACGATGCCAGTGCCACCGCCGTTCCCGCTCTCCGTACTCGAGATGAGCGAGCCGCTACGCCGATGCAAGAAGTGCACGCTGGTGCCCCCTTGTTCGCATGTGACGATTGAGACGCTTCTGGAGAAGGTCAAGCGGATCCGCGACTTGTACCCGCACCAGGATGGTAACCAGCGTGGCAGCGATGGCGAGATGTCCCAAGTGTCTGTCTGCCCCTCGTTCCTCACGACCGGAATCTGCAAGAACATCCAGGGGCTCGGACGTTGTCGCTACGCACACCCTCTGAATCTACACGCGATCGACACGGCGCAGATCGTCAGACGCTGCCGGGCGCACACACTGCCGTTGCCGTGCTTGCACTGCGCGAACGTCAGTGCGCTACAGGAGCAGCTCCGGCGCGAGATCAAAACGTGCATGGCACTCGAGGTGCAGCTGCAGGCGCGTCGCAAGCAGCTCTCGGACCTCGAGATGCGGCAGCTCTTGCTCGTACGCAATCGCTCGAAGAGCGTCAAGTGGGGAGCTGCCAAGCGCGAGCTGGACGATGCGCTCGCGCAAATGGACACCGCGATCGAGGCGGCGCGACGCGAGGTCGATGCAATGTCGAGCGATCTGCTGGCCTCTCAAGCGCGACGCGACCAGCTCGAGGCTGACAACGAGCGGCGCGTCAGCCACGGAACGCTCTCCGCAGCACGGAAGTCATAGAAGGCAGTCAGGTAGGGCACTGAGCAGCGTTTGGTCATCCACTTCATCTATTTCCCTCTCGCGTTAGTTGGCGCCGCGCATGAACTGAAGCTGGCGCGCCTGCCCCAGCTCCTGCATCTGCTGCAGCTGTCGCCGCTCGCGCGCCTCGCTTTTCCGCTTCTGTGCGAGCGCGAGCGCGTCGCTGTACTCGTGCAGCGGCAGCGCGTGAGGGTCGAAGACGCTCGGCGAAAAGTTGCTCTGCAGCTCGTCGATGCCAAAGTGCGCGACGACCTTCTCGAGGATGTACGGGTTGCCCACGTCCCGCTTCGCGCGCAGCTGCTCCTGGAAGCCGGAGCCGCGCGCGTCATTCGCCTCCAGAAACCGGCGGATGCGCTCCTGCACCTCTGCGTCTGGACGGCCGGGAGGCTCACTCGGGATGCCCGCGCGCGCGAGCGCCGCTTCCAGCTCGTCCTCGGGCCCAGTGCACTCGCTCCGGCTCGCCGCCGGGACCGCCGCCGTCTCCACTTGCTGCTGCTCGGCGTCGTCCTGGTCCTCGTCGTCGTCGGACGAGCTGTACGTGAGTCCCAGCGCGTTCATATTGGTTTTTACTGGTAACTGGTATATAACACTCGAGCGGAGCTCGAAACGGCGCAGCCGCGATGGCGAACGCGCTCGCTCGCATCCAGGAGCAGCGCGCGCAGCGGCTGCTCGACGCGCTGCAGAGCGACCTGCGTGCGCAGCTGCGCGAGGAAGGCGACGGCGAGGCGGAAGAAGCAGCTGCGCGCGCGCGCAGGCGCCGCCGCCGTCTGCAGCAGCTCGCGGACCCGCGCACGCGTGAGCGCGTGTGGCGCGCGAGTGTGGCGCCCACTGACGTTGACGGCCGCGACGTGCGCGGCTTCCCCAAGACGCGCGCATTCTGGGCGCAATTGGAGGCCGGCGATGGCCTCTCGCGCTGGAGCCGGAGCGCGCTCGACGCCGCGTGCGAGCTGCTGGACCTCGACGGCGGCGCCGCTGGCAAGAAGCAGGAGCTCGTCGCGCGCATCCAGGACTGGATCCACGAGCCGGAGCTGCGCGCGCAGAGAGAGGAGCAGGCGCGGCGCGAGCGCGCGCGCGATGCGCTGCTTGGTATGTGTGTGTGTGCTTCGGTGTGCTTCGATGAGGTGTTCGATAGTGCACCTAAGTGACTCGTGTGCATGAGCATGTGTGTATGTGGCCTGGTAGCCTCCGGCCGGGTGTTCGCGTTCGGCAGCAACTTCAATGGCGAGCTTGGCCTGGGCCACCGTCGCAGTTGTGACTTCCCGACGGAGATCGAGAGCTTGCGCGGGTGCCGCATCGCCAAAGTGGTCTCGGTGGGCTGCGTCTGAGCGCCAGCGATCGGCGAAGGACTTAGGAGGCTCATGCTCGCGTGCTGCGCTGTGGTCGCTGTGTCAGGGGTTTGATGCGAACTTCGCGTTTGCGATCGGCGCGGACGGCCGCGTCTTCGGGTGGGGTGGCGGCGGCAAAGCGCTCTTCGATGTGTGCGAGCAGCCGGAAGTGGCGACCACACACGCGCAGCAAACTTTAGATACTAAGGAGAAGACACAGCTCGACTTGCCGCCCTCATCGAGCGATCATGACCCGAGCTTTACAGGTTCAAGTAGATCGCGCTCGTCGTGCTTCCTCTTCCCGCGTGACGTGACCCAGCAGCTCAGCCACGAGTCTCATCGGATCACTGACCTTGTGTGCGCGCGAACGAATGGACATGTCGGGTTCAAGACCGACAACGGTCACTGTTACATGTGGGGCAGAGGCGACTTCGGCGAGCTCGGTGTCGACAAGCAGCAGCAGCAGCAGCAGTGGCAGCGCGATTCACCAGCACCATTAGTCAGAGAGGACAGCTACCCCGCCACAAAGCAGGTTGGTGTTGGACATCCAGTTCTCGTTGAGAGGCTGCGGAGCGTCAAGGTCGCACACATGAGCGTCGGTAACTGCCACTCGGCGGCGGTGACGACCAACGGCGCGCTGTACACGTGGGGCGGGTGCTGGAGCGGCCAGCTCGGACTCGGCGAATCCAAGCGTGCTGGCGTGAAGGACAGGCGACAGCAGCTCTGCTTTCCGGCGCCGACGCTCGTCGAGGCGCTTCACGGCAAGCACCAGATCACACGCGCCTCGTGTGGCGCTGTGCATACAGCTGTCGTGACCAGCACGGGGCAGCTTTTCACGTTTGGTTGTGGGGATGGCGGACGACTCGGACTCGGTGCGAGCGGCGGCGACTCGCCGCACCCGCAGCTCGTGAAAGCGCTCGAGCGAGACGTCGTGGTCGACGTTTGGTGTGCGAATTGGCACTCACTCTGCCTCGTTCGCGCGCATGAGCCGTCTCAGATTGATAGGCGTGGTGTGAGTGGGATGAATCAGCGGCGTAGTGATGGGAATGCGCGAAGTCGAGTGGAGGAAGAAGGGCAGTTGCGAGGATATGTGTATGCGTTCGGAAGCGGTCTCCACGGCCAGGTAGGAAAGAGCGTGAGAGAGGTGTCTCGGGTGTGCAAAGTACAAGCGATCGATCGCCAACTACAATTCGATGTGCGTCTTTTGCGACAGCTTGGACTCGGGAAACAGAAGATAGCAGCGCTGCCGAGTACGTCCAGGGCGGAGTTGGCGAGTGCTGAAAACGTGTGCACGCACGCACGCGCACACAGATATCGTTTTCTGCAGCGGGCTGACTATTGCTTCGACGGTGACTGTGCGCAGCCCGCGTCCCTGACTTGCATCAGCGCAAGATCCAATGCAAGGCGATAGCAGCGTCGTCGTACCACAGCGTCGCGCTGAGCTGTGACGGCGAAGTGTTCACGTGGGGGCGAAACGTGTCAGGATGCCTCGGACGTGAGGTAGCGGACGATGCGTTCGAGTCGGCCGACCCGGAGCTGGTCGTGCGCATGGCGATACACGGCGAGAACTTTGGCGTCGGCCCGGTCGTGTCGATCGCGGCAGGGGATCGGTTCACAATGTTCGCCACAGGGCCATGGGAGCCTCGGCAGGAGCAGGAGAAGGAGCGCTTCCAGCTCCAGGAGAAGCTGAACCGGCACTCCAAGTTCCAGTCGTGATCCGAGTCTTCGAGTGGGAGTTCTGGGGGTACTGTCATCCACTTGACGACAGGCACTGAAGATTCGACTCGGATGGTGGAGACGAAAAAGCGTTTTGCATGTGCGTGAATGCGTGCGTGTGAAGCGGGGAGGATGCGCGCGTCGGTCTCGGGTAAGGAAACAGTGCGACGAGTTACGAGGAGAGCTCCATCCGGGTTCACTGCAAGCAATTGATCGTCTGTCCTCCGAGTCGCATTTCAAGCGATCTATGCATATGCAGTAGTTGGTGGAGCACGCGCTAAAGAGAGGATGAAGGACTTTGGGAGGCTTGCGGCGGTAGGCAAGAGCATGAGCAAGAGCAAGAGCTGAGTGTGGGGTCGATGATCTCGTCGAGCGGATGTCTGTCTCTCTGTCGACGAGAGCCGACGTGGTCTACCCGGATTGCACTTCAAATTGTACTGATTTTGCGCTGCGAGGTGTGATTCACCGGGATAATTAATATCCTGCGCTTAGTTGGATCAAACCAGCCCATTGCAATCGCACATGCATTGCTTCCAGGTATTTACAAGTTAATCATACTATGTCCATTCATATCTGAGACGTATTTGATATGACAGGCTCCAGTGACTCAAAACTGGCTTTTTGCACTGTCCCGATGGTGCAGGTACTACTCTTGAGTGACAGCTGAAGCCCACATTGGTCGCAGCAGATCCGATCGGTGCCGACTCTGCTCGTTCGCTGCCTCTCTGCGCGATCTCCGTCGTGAAGCCTTGGATGCGTCGGCATGTGTTACAGAGCGCACCGTCCGATCGTCTCTGTAGAGCAGCAGCAGCAGCCACAGGATGGAAGCTGACACACCTCCGCCTCACACACTCATGATGATGGGGAACGAGCGCCTGCCTGCCAGAGCATTTCTTCGGCTCTTTCTCGCTCTCTCTCTCTCTCTCACCATCCGACGGAGACCTCTCGATGGCATTTCCCAACTGGCAGTCCCGCTTCCAGTAGAGCTTCCTACCAGCATCTTGTCACCACTCTCCTCCGGACTCGCAAGCAAGTATCAATTAAGAACAGCGCGATGAAGATCTTCCGCTCGCTCGCAGCCGCGGTACTCATCGCGTTCATCGGCGTGCCGACCTCGACCCACGCGGCGCGCAGCCTCACGGCCGTCGTCGACATCATCGCGTACAACGACGTCTATGAGATGCTCCAGGACGAGGTGAACGGCGTGAAGCTCGGTGGCCCCTCGCGTGTCGTGCCGATCGTCAAGGAGATGCGCGCCAAGAACCCCAACTCGCTCGTGATCTTCGCGGGCGACACCATGTCGCCGTCGCTTTGGTCCTCGCAGTTCCACGGCATGCAGATGGTGGACGCGCACAACGCAATCGGCGTTGACTACGCGAGTCTCGGCAACCACGAGTTCGACTTCGGCATCGAGGGTTTCCTCAACGTGTCGTCGGCTACCAACTTCCCGTGGCTGAACGCCAACTGCTTCGAACTCGCGTCGGGCTCGCTGTTGCGCGGCACGGTGCCGCGCGCGATCAAGACTCTCAAGGACCCGACGTTCGGCACGATCAAGATCGGCTTCTTCGGTGTCATGTACGACATGAAGGACTCGAGCAAGGGGCTGTACTGGAGCGACCCGATCGAGGCGGGGAAGCAGCAGGTGGCGGCGCTGAAGGCCGCGAAGGTGGACTTCATTATCGCCCTCACGCACCAGGACCTCGCGGACGACAACCGCTTCTCGAAGGAGGTCACGGGCGTGAACCTCATTTACGCCGGCCACGACCACAGCTCGATGCTGCAGACGAACTTCGGCGCGCCGTATCTCAAGGCGGACTTCGACTTCCGCTCGATCTGGTCGTCGCACCTCGAATACTTCGCGCCGTCGGGTTCGCTCGCTGCGTACACGCGCATGACGCACCGCGCTATCCCGATTATCGAGGAGATGCCGTCAGACCCTGCGCTCGACAAGGTCATCGCGAACTACGCGACGGAGATTGGTCTCCTGCACGCGCGCGTGATCGGCACGCTGTGCGAGACGCTCGACGTGACCAACAAGCTCGTGCGTGCGGCTGACGCGGCGGTGGGCCACATCTTTGCGGACGCGAGCCTGTCGTTCTATGGCGAGAACAGCGCCGATGTGGCGCTCATGAACGGCGGCGGTATTCGCAGCGACACGACGTACCCGGCGGGTCCGCTTACGATTGGCCAGGTCATCTCGTGGTCGCCGTTCGGCAACACGCTGATGGTGATCGAGACGGATGGCGCGTCAGTGAAGAAGTACATCAAGAAGGAGACGCTCGCGAGCTGCGGCGGCGGCTTCGTGAACCTCAACGGCTACTACGTGCACCCGGCAGGTCTCAAGTACACGTTCAAGTGCACGGGCTCGGGTGCCGGCGACATCACGAGCATCGAGTGGTTCAAGCACCCGACGCGCACGGGTCCACTGCTCGACACGGACGAGTTCAAGCTCGCGCTGAGCAACTACCTGTACACCACGGAGTTCCTGCTCACGCCCGGCGCGGTCGTGAAGCGCGTTTTGGTGAGCGAGGCCGAGGCAGCACGCATCGACACGGCGCTCGAGGTGTACGTCAAGTCGCTGCCGGAGGCCAACGTGTGCGTCAAGGCGGAGGGCCGCTCGCTCGTGTCGTTCTAAGGCGAGTTTGTAGCTTGCGAGCGCGACTCGGGGCAGTGTGTAGGAAGCAGCGTGGTGAGAGTGCTAGCAGTGCGAACGAAAGCGCTTGGTCACTCTCAGTAGAAAACAGATCACACGGATTCGAGCATTCTGTATCATCAAGTTGCTGCTGCTCAGCTCAGCACACATGTCCGACTAAAGCGATCGCGACTGATAGTCAGTGTGCAGCGATTAACGCGCAGGGAGAGGTGAGGGCACCAACGGAATGCTCGACGGTATCAGCAATGCTGTCGGGATCGGCGCTGTGATATTCACTTCACTGATGAATAGCGTATCGTCACGAGCCCGAATACAGTACCGTCTTGTACAGTGCAAGTCTGCTCTTACAAGAGATCGTAATTACGTTTCCTGCTTTTTGTCACTATCAGGGTTGCGCTAGAGATGGGGGGCATAGAAACTCCAAGTGCGTTCGATTTGAATGGTGGTGGCGCACAGTTCAAAAATCGGCAAGCGACACCATTAGCTCATTTGACGCATTTGCTTGCTCGAGCGGACTGCCGAGCACCATCAGAGTGTTGCTGCTGTGCATGCGTATATGTGTGTGTATGTGTGTGTGTGCGCGTGTGTGTGCGCGTGACTGCCCCCGCGGCCCCGATGATTCTATTATCTCTAGAATTACACTGATGTGCATTGATGTCACTTATCCAGCTGAGGGACCGACCAATCCACACCTTGCATACGTGTGTGTGTGTGTGTCTGAGAGTGCCGTGCATATGTCTGCATGAAAGAGAGAGAGAGAACGCGCGCGCGTGTGCGTGTGGGGAGGAGGCACAGGCGGAGTATGATGAAATCCTAGCTTTTTCTCTAGGAAGTGCCGTCAGATCATGTTGAACATTATGACGACAAACAAGCGTATGGGGTCGCTTGCGAGCCCACTGAACATCCGCCAGCCCCTCCCTCCTACTTCTGCATCTCCCACGATCAATTCACACATTTGCTTTTAGGTCCTCCTTCCTACCTTGTACGCTGCCTCTTCGTTTCACTCAAAGTAGACCACATGGCTCGCAAGCGTGTGATGCTGATTATCTGCTGCAGGTCCTTGCTTTCAGCAGCCTGCGGATACGTCTCGCACAACCACTCGAAGATCTCATCGTGGCCATTCTCGAAAGCGCTTACGAGGGCGCTTGCTGTGCACCCTTCGTGTCTGTTCGCGTGCAGAAAGAGCAGCGTGTCAAAGTCGCCGAGTTTGGCGGCTGTGTCCATCGCCTCGGTCGTGCATCCCTCGCTTCGGTGCTCGTGCAACCACTGGACCATCTCAAGCGACGCCGCAGCGTCCATCGCCGCCGTTGAGCACCCGATGTCGGTGTGTGCGTGCAGCCACTTGACAACGCCCAGGTGGTTGTGCTTCGCAGCGTTGTCCATCGCATTCGGACCCCGAATGCCTCTCTGGCAGTACAGCCACTTGACCACATCGAGATGGTTGTGTGCTGCTGCCATATCCATCGCGGCGCTTGTCAAGCCGAGCGGCTTGAGAGCGTACATGTACTGCAAGGTCTCCAGGTGGCCATTCGCTGCCACTTCGTCACACTCGTTGCCGTGCGGCGACGCACCGGAAATCTCCACGAGCCACTTGACAAGATGCAGGTGACCATTCACTGCAGCCCGCTCCAGGTCGTATTGTTGCCACCGACTAGGTCCACTTTGTGCGTGCAGCCAGCGGGCGATGTCTTCGTGGCCATTGCCCGCAGCATGACTCACAGCGACGCGTTCGTAGTAGCTCCCGCTCGGGGTGACGACGCGCACATTACGGTAAAGCCATTGGACGACCTCGAGGTGACCGTTCCGCGCTGCCAGGAGGATCGCCGTAGCGTACCCATAGCCGACGCTGCTCTCTGGATGGCTCGCACGTAGAGTCTGGTAGAGCCACTGGACAAGCTCAAGCTGCCCTCTACTCGCTGCTTCGACCATCATGCCAGGGTTGAGCTTCCCTGGACGGACGGCGTACAACATTTGGAGGATCTCGACGTCGCCACAGTCCGCTGCTAGCAGACAGAGCTCGTCGTCGACGAGGGGCTGCGACGTGTTCGCGAGCAGCCAGCGCACAATCTCCGTGGCGCCGTCTTTCACTGCTGCAAAGAGTGCGCTCCGAGTGAACTCGGTGAAGCCGTGCGCGTGTAGCCATTTGACAAGCTCGAGGCTACCAGCGCTCGCTGCTCGGTCGATCGCTACCGTGAAGACGCCGAAGTCGCTGAACCGGAACCCGGCGGTGTCGTGGAGGAAGACGACGACGCTGTGACGGCCGCCACTCACAGCGCTGCACAATATACTGTGCTGTTGCTGGGCGCTGCATGGCAGCGGCACGGCACCGCTCTCGAGCAGCCACTGGACGCTCGCGAGGCGGCCGGCACCTGCCGCCTGCAGCAGCGCGTCAGCGAAGTTGTGTTCGTCGCACAGCGCCGAGTCCCTGAGCCACTCAAGCACGTGAAGGTGGCCTTCACGCGCCGCGAGCGCTGCGAGCCCCAAGCACCGCCAGTCGACGTTCGCGAAGTTGGCAACGAGCCATCGCGCAACCCACAGGCAGCCGAGCGCGACCGCCTCGTGGAGCGCGCAGGTCGCGGATCCCGTCGGGCAGTAGGCGCGCAGACACGCAAGCAGCTCGCGCGCTTGTGCCTCGCATGATAGCGGCGCTGTAGCAGCGAAGCGCACGGCGGCCACGAGCGCGCGGCGCAAGTGGAACGCGCGGAACTGCGGCGGCGCGTGCGCCGGCTCGTGCGCCAGGATCCGTCGCAGCAGCTGCACGTAGCCGCGTTCGCTCGCGCGCTCGAGCGTCCAGCGGCGCGCGCGCGGGTCCAGGAAGCTGCTGACAGCGCCCGCGAGGCCCTCGAGCCCCGCGCGCGAGCTGCACACGACGACGGCGCTCGTGAGCGGCAACCTGTGCATGTTGCTGCCAAAGGGCTCGACCCACTCGCTTTCTTCACTATCCACACTCTTTTTCTTCGGAGGAGCAAGTCGGCTATGTGGCCCACAAGAATATGCCTTGACCTCGTACTTATCAAGACCGTGAACAGTACATTCGTATGTGCGGTTGACTCTGCTAGTGAAGAAAACCAGGATCACCGCAATCCTGTGGACAAAAAGCTAAGCTAAAGACGAAGCAGGCTCACAACCACTTCCCCTCAGCACCAGCACCAGGTGCAGCACCAGCACCAAGCTAAGCTCCCTTCTCCGCACCAGCCGCCATGCCGACCGTCGGCGTGAAGCGCGACGAGCTCTTCGCCGCTATGCAGCAGACGTTCTCGGACGAGGAGTTCGACCACCTCTGCTTCGAGTTCGGCATTGAGCTGGACGACATCACGAGTGAGAAGCAGCTCAAGCAGCGCGAGCAGGGCGGCAAGGGCAAGAGCGCCTCGGACGCCGCCACGGACGCCGCCTCGGACGCCGTGCTCTACAAGATCGACGTGCCCGCCAACCGCTACGACCTGCTCTGCGTCGAGGGCATCGCGCGCGCGCTGCGCATCTTCTTGCAGAAGGAGCGGCCGCCCGTCTACCGCCTCGTGCCGCGCGGCGGCGGCAACGTCGCGCCGCACCAGATCGTCGTCAAGCCCAGCACCAAGGTGCGTGAAGGAAACGAGGAGAATATGGAGAGAAAGTGTGAGAGCTTACTGATTGACTCGCATGAACAGCTTATTCGCCCCTTCGTGGTCTCGGCGATCCTGCGCAACGTGCGCTTCACGCAGGAGCGCTACGACAGGTACGCGTTGCGGGCACGCTACCTGTGAGGTTACGTATCGTAAGCTCACTGGTTCCTATTGCTGGGGTGGGATACGCGAACAGCTTCATTGACCTGCAGGACAAGCTCCACCAGAACATCTGCCGCCGCCGCACGCTCGTGGCGATCGGCACGCACGACCTCGACACGGTCGAGGGCCCGTTCACGTACAATGTACGTGCTTTTCCTATAGTGGGGCGCCTGCACTCGGTACATTGAGCTGACGAGAGGCAATGTGCATATATATGGGTGGCGATCGACAGGCGCTGCCGCCGAACGAGATCAAGTTCACGCCGCTGAGCCAGACGCGCGAGTTTGAGGCAAAGGAGCTGCTGGACTTCTACCGCACGAACCCGGACGTGAAGCACATCAAGCCGTACACGGACATCATCTACGACTCGCCCGTGTACCCGGTGATCACGGACGCGAATGGCGTCGTGCTGTCGCTGCCGCCGATCATCAACGGCGAGCACTCGAAGATCTCGATCGACACGAAGAATGTGTTCATCGAGTGCACGGCCACGGACATCACGAAGGGCAAGATCGTGCTCAACACCATGATCGCGATGTTCTCCGAGTACTGCGCCGAGCCGTTCACGGTCGAGCCCGTAGAGATCGTGCACGAGGAAGCAGACGCCGTGCACGTGAGCGAGACGACACCCGACCTGCGCGACCGCGTGGTCGAGGCGAACGTCAAGGACATCTACTCGATGCTCTTCGGCAAGCAGGAGCCGGTCAACCTCGACCTCACGCGCATCTGCGAGCTGTGCGACAAGATGCAGCTGTCGGCCAAGCCGTCGAGCGACAAGCAGCGCATCGTGGTGCAGGTGCCGCCGACGCGCTCGGACATCCTGCACGCGGTCGACGTGATTGAGGACGTGGGCATCGCCTACGGCTTCAACAACATCCCGCGCACGATTCCGTCGACGCAGACGATCGGCCAGGCGCAGCCGCTCAACAAGCTCGGCGACCTGCTTCGCGACGAGATCAGCCGCGCCGGGTACATCGAGCTGCTCACGCACGGCCTGTGCTCGCACGACGAGAACTTCAAGTTCCTGAACCGCGCGGACGACGGTCACTCGGCCGTGGTGCTCGCGAACCCGGCGACGATCGAGTTCGAGGTTGTGCGCACGTCGATGCTCCCGGGTGTGCTCAAGACGATCCAGAACAACAAGTCGATGTCGGTCAAGGATGGGCTCAAGCTCTTCGAGATCTCGGACGTCGTGCTACTCGACGACAGCACGGACGTCGGTGCGAAGAACGTGCGCCGCATCTGCGCGTCGTACACGGGCCACACGGACGGCTTCGAGGTTATCCACGGTCTCGTGGACCGCATCATGCAGCTGCTGGGCATCCCAAGCGCGCTCGCCGTGCTCGACCCGAGCGCGCTTCCGCAGTACTACTCGATCACGGCCGCGGAGGACAAGACGTACTTCCCTGGCCGCTGCGCGGACATCACGCTCCACAAGCAGGGCGAGGCGCCACTCAAGCTCGGTTCATACGGCGTGCTGCACCCGGAGGTGCTGCACAACTTCGAGCTGTCAAATCCGACGTCGATCGTCGAGATGGACCTCGAGCCGCTCGTCTAAAGAAGACATTGCTGCTGCTGCCGGCTTGCCTCGATCTTGAGAAAGTGAGAGAGAGCGCGCGCAACGAGGTTGGGTGACCCAATTGCTGGTCGTAACTGCTGCTGAGTTGCTGGTGATGGACGCTCGTCTTGGCACGAGCGAGAGGAGGGTGTTGCGCTCGTCTCGGGAATGAATGACTGTGCATGTGTGCATTTCGTCTGCTTCCTACAGCTGGTGCTCGAGTTCGTCCTGCGTGCTTCGCTTCTCCTGCCTACTCACACAGATACACCCACCCACTCACTCGTTCTTCTTGCGGCCAGAGTTGGCGCGGTAGTTCTTGCGGCCATATCGCGGCTTCTTTGGAGACCCGGGTGTCTTGGAACCCTTGGGCGACTTTGGCGACGAAGCTACACCTTGGCTCGAGCTCTGCTCGGACTCGTCAGTCTCAGATTCACGGCGTGAGGACGATCGACGAGCTTCTTCGTGGTGCGAGACTTCGCGCTGGCTGACGACGGTGTGGCTGCTCAACGAAGCATGAGACGACGACAAGGACGAGCTGCTGGCGATCGAGACAACCGAACTCGAGCGCTGGGACGCGTGGTGTAAGTCTGTTCGGTAGTGCTGGACGTCGTCATTCACTTCGCTCTCCTCGTCGTCCGACTTGTCGATGCAGACAAGCCCTCTCGACGGTGTCTTCCTAAATCTGTCGCCCCTGCTGCTGCTGGTGGCAAGTTCGCTCTTGCTCGAAACGATTGTCGTGCTCGCTGTGGACGCTTCACGAGGAGAAGCAGATTTGGTCGGGGAATGCGAAGAAGCTCTTGCAGCAGCAGCATTCGCAGCGGCGCGAGGCGAGCGCATTACGACAGTCTTGGTCATGACACCATCGGAACCAATGTCGTCGCTGTCGTGGCGCGCGGAGACAAGCGGAACTGAGTCGTGTTCGAACCATGTGTCCTCATTGCGGCGCCCGGACTTGGCGTCTGTGGTGTCCTTGCCGTTGCTCGGGTAGATCCAGCTGCAGCAGCCGCCGCACGTGTTCCCCATGTTCCGAGCACTGCTGCGCTCGCCTTGCCTTGCTGTACGATCGACCCCTTCAAGTTCCAGATCCACTGTCGAAGATGAAGTCGCGACTCCTTTCACGACTCGACGGCGCTCGTCAACCGTTGCTGTGGCTCTTCGGCTCCCGAAGTCCGCGTGTTAGTACACCTTTTCTTGACCCGGATCGCACAAGATGATGCACTCCGTGTCGCAAAGCTCTCGGTAGTTGACGACAAGCTGCAGATTTGTCGGGTCGAGCTGCTTGGCGGTCTCGAAGTCGGCGGCGGCAGCAGCCAGGTTTCCGAGCGCTTTGTTCGCGAACCCTCGGCGGAAGCACGCGTGCGCGTTGTTCGGGTTGTGCAGCAGGACGAACGAGAAGTCGGCAATGGCTTCTTCGTAGTACTTCTCGAGTTGCAGCGCCTTCGCACGCTCGTGCACGTACAGAAGCTGCGTCTCGAACAGCTTTGCCTGCATGCTCGGAGTCTCTGAGGCGGAGAGTGCAGTCGAGTGCTCCAGCGCTGCCGTGAAGTTCTCAATCGCGTCGATGTTTCGGTTCTCGAGTGCATAGGAGAGTCCGATGCGGTAGAACCTGGCGAGCCCTCCGATTCATGAGTCACGTCAGCGGAGCGTTGTCCAACGTAATGCCCACGACAACGACAAGTTGCCGAACAACACCTACGGTATCAATACGTACACGTCTGGGAGGATCTCTGGAGCCGGCTCGCACTGCAGCGCGAGTTCCATGAATCGGCGGCACTCGCTCGTCTCGCCTTCGTGGAAGTAGCAGAGTCCAATGAAGTAGAGCAGTCTGCGAAGCGCCGTATACACAGAGTCGTGCACACAGATATGAGAGAACATATCGATATCAACATGAGCTAACAAATCCTGTGCAAGCGTACTTCGTGTCGTGCGAGTTCACGTTGGCGGCCGCGAGTAGATCTGGGATCGCTTCAGCGTAGCGCGCACACTCCATGAAACACAGTCCGCGATGGAAACGGAAGATGTCATTGCCTGGGGCTTCGGCGAGGCACACCTGTGAGTATGTACACATTCTTGTTGGTGGATCTGGCTTTGTATCTATCACAGAGAAGAAGACAACGCGGGAGATAATACGCACGCTGAGATCGCTTAACGCACTCTCGTAGTCTCCCAACCCTCTGTGTGCCATCCCGCGCGCGTTGAAGGCGCCGAGTCGCAAGTCCACGCTGAGTCCGAGGCGCAGTGCTGAAGTAGCGTCCTCAACAGCTTCATCAAACCTCTCGAGTCGGAGAAGGCTTTCGCAACGAAGATACAAGTTGGTCGCGTTCGAGCTCTTAGGCTGAAGCTCGATGGCACTGGAAAAGTCGTCGGCTGCCAGCTCATGCAGCCGCAGTTCCTGGAGCAGTAGCCCTCGTGCTTCGAAGAAGAGCGGCTCGTCCGGAAGCGTGTCGATCGCATCGGAGAGCAGAGCGAGAGCTTCTTCGTGCTCGCCCAGCATATGCCACGCGAGCGCTGCGTGGTAGTGCACCACGACGTTCGAGTGATCTGATCGTCCGATCTCGCGGAAGAGCTCGCTGGCGTTGGCATGCTGCTTACGGAGTTGCGCGATCATGGCCATACCGAGCTGGTACTGCGTGTGTACAGGACTGAGCGACCACGCCATCTCAATGTCGGCGAAAGCGGCTTCCAGTTGCTCTTCAGCTGTGAGATATCCCAGTGCGCTCGAGCCCAGCCCATCGTTCGCACCGGCCGCGATATCCTGCGTCGACTTGGTTGAGGACGGCGTCGCCGGAGTCTTGTCGACTCCAGTCGAAGACGACGTTGATGGCAAAGTTGCCGAAGTCGATGGCGTCGTCACTCCTGGAGCTGAGGCAACCGCCGTCACACTTGCAGCCGCCACTGCTGCTTTTGCAGCGTTATCGGCAAGTTGTTCAAGCGCAAGCCAAAGGCGCACGGAGCCGCGGTAGAAGTACGCCTGTGGATCTTTACCGTCGAGCTTGACACAGTTGTTAAAGTCTGCGAGGGACTGGCGCGCGAAGTCCTCGCCCTTGCGGTAGTAGCAAAGTCCGCGGTGGCTGAAATACGCAGCACTGGTTCCCTTGCTCAGTTCGATCGCGTGCGAGTCGTGCTCAATGGCACGATCCCAGTCTCCCAGTTCGTAGAACGCCTGCGCGAGAGCGTTGAATCCCGCTGGATTGCGCGAGTCGATCCGGACGGCGCTCTCGAGGTCGTCGATACACTTGGGCAAGTTGCCAAGTTTGCGATAGCACACGCCGCGAGTTTGTAGGGCTCGGTACTCGATTCGCACGCCGATGGCGCCGCCCGAGACGCTTCCATCTTCAAGCGCGTGCGTGAAGTCCACAACGGCTTCGCGAAAGTAGCCTGCCTCGAAGAGCACGAGAGCACGACTGAAGTAGTGATGTCCTTTGCGAACATCCATCTCGATTGCCGCTGTCAGATCCTCAAGCGCTGCCGCAGGTTGTCCGAGCTTGCGATAGCATGCACCTCGGTTCGCAAAGTACACCGGACTGCGATCATCTAGCGCGATCGCAGAGCTGTAATCGTGCGCTGCAGGTTCGAACTCGCCGATCGCACGGAACGCGTTCCCGCGAGCGAGAAAGAAGCGCGGCTGTGAGTTGCGCATAGCGATCGCGAGACTCAGCAGCTCAATCGCGCGGCAGTAATCGTCGTACGTCGCGGCTCCATGCGCGATCTCCACTCCTTTCTGGTACAGATCGACTGCGTGCTGGAGGTCCTGTCCCTTTGTCTCCACTTGCTGTTGTTGCTGCTGCTGCTGCTGAGTAGGGGCGGCGGAAGTGCTCGTCGACGAAGGTGTAGCAGCCATCGCAGCGATTCGCTTCGCCATTGTTGTGGGGCAAGCTAGGAGATAGCGTCAGTGGGCCGTATTCTTGGTTTTGCAAGCTGCCAAAGTTTGCCATGAAGCGGAGGCTCGTAGCGGCGCGCGTAGACAGCCATGGCGATGCCAACAGCACGGACAAACGCGGCTGTCAGATCCACCCGCTCGGCGAAGAACCATCAGTGCAGACGCTCACCCCGCGCTCGCTTGCGCGAAATGTCGCGGAACTCGACGCACTTCGCTCGCGTGTGCTTGCGCTGGAGCTTCAGCTCTCGCAGAACGAGGTCGACACTGCATTGTTGAGCGCGCAGCAAAAGTCCGTGGCCAAGAAGCTGCCTCCGCTCGCTGGAGGAGGTACTGGAGGGCCTGGAGCGGACAGCACTGGAAGTGGTGATGAGGTGCGGTGGAGCGAGTGTCCTGGCAAAGCAGCGAGCGAGCCATTCTTGTTGAGCCGATAGCGATACTTACATTGGCATGCTTGCCGCTCGCGGTACGAAGGCGAATCTGACCACCTCGACATCACTCACAACGCGGATCGCAACGGCACCAGAGTACTCGACACGGCGCACATTTGCTCTCACATTGCCGGCACCTCCGGCATCGCAACTAAAGCCCAGTAACACGACCAACCCGACACTCGAAACACTCGAAACCGGATCCGTGTTTACAGTAGAGCAGCTCCAGCCGAACTCCCAGCACTCCCAGTCAGCCCACACGCTTCCGTCCCAGCTCATCAGAGCTAAAGACTCGCCAACTCCTGCAGCTTCGTCGATCGAGGAACAAGCTGAAAATTCGCCTGCCGAGTCACAAGCTCCTCGAACCAGCAGCAACATCACTGGCAAACGGCTCTCCATTTCGCACTCGCTTACAGGACTGGCACAAGTGACGGCATCACCTTCGCAGGGCGATGAGTCAAAGATCACGCTCGGTCACGACGGCGGCGACGCTGTCTTTGCTATCTCAAAGCGCAATCGCCTGTACCAAATTCTAATGCAAGTGAGCACGCTGGTTCCGATCAAGGAAGACGAGGTAAGTAACTCAGCGTGCAGTACCTGTCGAGAGGATACCGCTAACCTGATGACTTGGTGCGCATTTGAAACAGCTCGTAATGCTCAAGAAGCTCGTGGACGCTGAGATTGGCGACGTGATCAAGTTCCTCATGGATCTTGAGCATGAGAAATCGCCGGCCGTGATCAGCGAGAAGCTATCCCATTTGCTCGAGACAGGGTCACCGTCCAAGTACCACACGACCAGAGCGGAGTTGCTACCACGACAGCATCCAGTCTGGGGAATCCAGTATCCGCTTCAGAAGATTGCCCGCAACCTGGAGCGTCTGTGCAGCCTTCCTTCCTCCGACGCACCTGCTGCAGCTCCGTCGTCGTCACCGTCAAAGCGCATGAAGGTGATCGTACTTGTATCAAGCGGAGCGTACAACCCCATTCATATGCTGCATGTTCGCGCACTCTACGTCGCTCGGCAGTATGTCGAGTCCAACTACAAGTTCCCGGTCGTCGGCGCGTTCATCTCGCCGTCGCACGACACATACGTGCGCGTGAAGAATCGGGTGAATCCGCGCGAGATGATCACGAAGCGACACCGGTTGGCACTCATTGAAGCCGCTGTGGCATCGTCGACGTGGATCGAGGTGGACAAGTGGGAGATCACGCGGCGCCGAGTGCTCGACTACCTCAGCACACTCACACACGTGCGCGAGATGTGCAGCTCGCACTTCCCAGCATTCAAGTTCCATCTCATATACGTCTGCGGGTGCAACACAGTGGTGAAGCTCAGCCACTCAGCGCTCCGAGACGAAGGCTTTGGTTGCATCACCGTCTGCCGACCGACACAAACCGAGATGGTCATCAAGCATCTCGGAAAGCAACTTGTGAGATCGACCACGATCGTCGAGGACACTGGTGTGCTTCCGTGCGACCTCGAGCGCGCCACAAGCTTCCGCGTGCGCAAGGCGCTGGCGCATATCGATAAGAACAGCGCCGCCATCGAGCTGATGGTCGGGAAGCCTGTGTTCCAGTACTTGACAAAGCACGACATTGGCGCGAAGATTGCTGGAAAGGAGGGCTGGACTGACGAGGATAAGCAGTGGCGAGACGTAGATCTGCCGTATGTAGAGTACGTGGAGAGCTAGCTGCACACAAACGCAACAGAAACTTGGAAGCGCCGTTCATTGAGTGAGAGAACGGCAAGTACATCATGTTGAAGAAGTCTGAGTTTTCTGTCCGCCCGGTTCATCGTGGTTGTTCACTGAAGTATTGGATGACTCGGCAGTATTCTTGGGTCGTAGTTCGAGTCGAGACAATCACGTTGGAACTTGCTAAAGTCACTTGCCTGCTCACCTGGTACTTGCTGCTGGTTCTCGCGATGGCAACGCCGCTGCCGCTCGAAGGTGACGGACTCGTAGAGAACCTCTTCTACTTTCTCTGGTGCAAGGACGACTTCGGTGCTGGGCCGCGCATCTTCGTGCCGCACACTGTGCTCTTCCGGTCCGCGCAACCTGCAGCATGGTACTTCACAAGTCTGCGCTCGAACAAGATCAAGAAGAAGGCCAAAGTGAACCTCACAAACACCCAGATCGAGCACGAGTTCACCAAAAAGCGCGGTGCGAGCGACATCGTGGCATGCTACCTCTACTTCGCCTCAAACACTTCCAGCAGCAATCCCGAGAGCAGCTCGACTGTGATTGAGTATTTTGACGCCGAGGCGCTGCGCAACTTTCTCTACCACCGAGACAAGTCCTCTGGCGGGATGCTGCAGAAGTTCATGCTACCTAAAGGGACGAACAACGCCACTGTGCGCGCGATCTGGTCTCCCAAGATCTGTCTGCTCGAGCGTCGGGTGAACCTGCGCAATGTACATGATAAGCGATATAGTGTGTACGAGCGCGGCGTGACATTCGACGGTGCAGACTTGCACTCGCGACCAGAGCCCGTGCGCGGCGCGATGCTACCAGGCGAGGTACAGCTACTCTGTGAGCAGGTTGTGGATCACGTGACACAAGTGACGTATCACAAGTACCGAATCGCGCGCATGGTGTTGCACCTCAAGACTGACGCGGACGACCGTCTTTGGTTACTCTGGTGCTCTTCGCTCCGACTTCTAAACCTGAATGCGAGCGACAGCGGCGCGCTTCGGCCTCTCGACATTGTCAACGATGCGCAGGTGCCCGAGTTCGCACGACTGCCGTTCGGGCAAAGCAACGCTGCAAGTATTACTGCAGGACTTGGACCATCGGGAAGAGCAGGATTGGCTTCAAGTCATCAGCACCACCATCGAGATCAAGACGAGACACACTTGGGGTTCGCGCGGTGCATGAGCTGCGGACAGCTCAAGGAACAGAAGAAGCTCCTAGCGACAAATTACAAAGCTGTGCTTGACCATTTCCAGCGCTTCATGCGTTTCTTGCGACTACAGATGAGCGAAGGCGAGCATGCGACGATCGAGTGGCCCCCGGATCAGCGCTTCGTGCAGGCTGCTGGAGGTGTAGGCTTTGGTATCCTCGAGTGCTTCGAGAAAGGTTCGTTTAGCAGCGGCGGAAGTAGTGCTATGAAGAAAGCAACCCAAGCAACAAGTGGCGGTGGTGGAGGCAGCGCCAACTCGCTCACGAGAAAAGAGTTGGTGATCCCACCCGTGATCCAGTACCTGCATCCGAACTTCTCGGTCGACGATTTTGAGCGCCACCGCCACGACCCGATCTTCTTGCACAAGCCCGTTGCCGTCTGCGAGAGCTGCTGTCTTGTGTACTCGGACTACACGACCTTGTCCCTCGAAGTCAACTCAATCGGGCAGACAGCACCGGCAATTCTCCGACCGCACTGCGAGCTCTCTGACGCCAAGAAACGACTCGATCCACTCGACCCGCTTGCTGTAGCACTGACAACGAATCACTCGAGCCTCCATTCTCCTGTTCCCGGAGCTCGATCATTGAAGAAACCTCCTGCGTCTGCGTGGAAGCCTGTAGAAGAGTCGAAAAAGCCACCGCGAGCACGAGGACCGCAGACCGGACTAAGCAGTCTACCATCTGCTCCGCAGCTTCCCCAGCGGATCGACAGTTTCAGCGAACTCCAAGAGTTTGCGGGCTCTGGAGGATCTGCACTTGGCTCCAGCCAGAGCGCGAACGCACTGCTTCAGCAGCGAGAGGAGACTTTCTTTCGCGAGCTGCATCAGCAGAAGGATCTTGAGCGCGGCCACCCGTTGCATCACATGCTCGAGAGCGCGACGAGACTTGCTGCTAGCAAGAGACAGCGGCAGCAAAAGCTGGCAATGCGACTCTCGAACACGAAGGGGAACTCTGCCGAAGGCTTTGGGAGAAGTCGGAGTGTAGGGATGCTGCCGGAGCTGCTAGAGCAGCAGCTTGCATCAAAGAAGGTGCCGTCCAAGAGTCCGTACAGTGTCGTTCTTCGGCTTCGCGAGTCCATACCCGAGACGGATGAATGTGCTGGACTTACAGGCGACCAGCAGGTGAACGAAGGTAGCCCGGCCAAACTGGCGAGCAGCACATTGAAGAAGAAGGCGAAGAAGAGAACTGGAGGCAAGAAGAAGAAGAAGAGTTGCAAAGAGGAGAAAGGTGGCGAAAGCGAAGACGAAAAACAGTCGAACATTGGAGCGAACGCAGCAGCACGATTCGTCAGCTCTCGAGAAAAGAAAGCGTCCGAGGAGCACCAAGACTTCCTGTTCGCAGCGCTCTCCCAGGCAGAGGCACAGGTTCGTAGCGATACCAACGCTCTGGCATATTCCTTTTGGCTATCCACGAAAGATGGTACTGACCTCCAATGCGCTTGGTGTGCAGCTGGAGAACATCGAGTCGCTCGTGTCGCTGCTGCCTGAGATCGACCACATTGCAGCAGAAAACCGCGGATACGAAAGCGAGAGCGATGGTGTGGACGACAGTGGAAGCGAAGACGAGGGTCACGACGGCGAAATGGAGAGTGAAAATGTGAACCTAGCTCATGGAGAAATCGGAGGCGAGCATAATGACGAACTTGATCAAGACTCGGACAATCAGCTTGACGATATGAGAGTCGCCGGCGAAGATGATCACAAAAGCGAAGGTGACAACGAGTGCATTGAGTGTCAACCGAATTGTGACTCAGATAGTGCTGAGCAGAAGGATGGTGCTGAGCAGAAGGATGGTGCTGAGCAGAGGGATGGTGCTGAGCAGAAGGATGACACTGACCTAGACTCGGATGAGAACCTCGACAACGCAGCTTCGGCCATTGAGAGCGATAACGAATGCGAGGTTGAAGTTGATAGCGCATGTGATCGAGGTGAAGACGAACAGAACAAAGACTTCGACCAGCAAGACTCGGGTGACCATCTCGATGCCGACAGCACACATCACGAGGATGAAGGCGAAGAAGGTGTGACTCGAGAGCAGAATCAAGGCGATAGTGCGCTGGACGGCAGCAACGAGCAGCGAGACACGGAGGATCAGCTTGCCAGCGAGACAGGTCTAGCTGGTGAGGATGATCATGACAATGAACTCCTTCGTGATCAAGCGGACTACCAAGATGAAGCCGAGCACGAAGTCGATGAGGATGGTCATGACGATGAACTCCTTCGTGATCAAGAGGAGCATCAAGATGAAGTCGAGGGCAAAGAACTAGGCAAAGACTCGGTTGAGCCTCTCGAGAATGAGGCACCAAACAGCGAAGTCCTAACTATGCTAGGCAACGAGTGTGAAAGCGACGCTCAATGACAAGCCATAAACGGAGGTGACGTCGCTTGCGATGCTTCGTGTTCACTTGTGTAGTTTCTGCTGCTGATAGGATCCTCGTCTTACGCTCGACCTCGATTAAGATCTTCCTGTCAGTTCACACTGTGCATCTTACTGAAGCGCGCGCGCGCCTCGACGTACTCCGAGTATGCGTCGCGTTTCCGGTGGTACATTGTGTTCTTCGTCTGGTTCATCTCATCCATCTCGCTGTCGTGCACGAATGCCTCAGACTGGGTCGTCCGAACTGGCCCATGCTCGCCAGGGATACCCTTGAGCACACCCTCCATCTGACTCCGCTTCGCGCGAGGTATGCGCGCACTCGACGACGACGCTACAACGATCGCAGCGTTGTTGCCCCTGCAGCTGCTGGAGCTGGTGGCGTCCAGGCCTGGAGTCCGCGCTTTCGTCGTGATATTAGCTTCGGTCAACAGGTTCGGCCGCATAGGCTGGATCGGGTTCTGCGCGGCTTTCGCAGCGACAGCGAACGCTCCTTTCGCCTCTCGCGGCTCCGTCAGCACGAACGTCTTGGGCAGCGTCTTTGCGAACTCACTCTCCATCTTCGCGGTCGCTTCATGGGCTTTCTTCGTCGTGTGCCTGAACATGGTGAGGTGGACAGGATTGTCATCAGTAGCGCCTCAAGCAAGTCCCCAATGTGCAACTAATGACGTCTGAGCAATGAACAAACGAAACAGCTTTCGTACCAGTCGCTCGTGTGGCCATAGGTGAGCGGGTTGCTCAGACTGATTGTCTCCGCGAGCGACGCCAGCTCTCGATCTAGCGCGTCGCCATTCTCCATCGACTTGGGCATCGCTTCGTGGCTTGCTGCTGCTGCGGCGGCAATGCTTATGAAAGTGATGCTCGCCAACAAAAATAACACCGCGAATGTGTCGTGTTGTCCACATCATCATTATCAGAGCCGCTGCGGATGTCTCGGTTCCCTTCCTACTTTCCCTACTTACTGCTTTGCCTGCGGGATCGTCTGGATGTAGGCGAGCAGTCGCCGCTCCGAGATGCTCCCGTCCAGACCTGGAATGCCGCTGCCAGCCTCGCTTGACACAAACTTGAAGATCGGCTCGTCACACTCGAAGCCCCCGAGGTTGTACGCTGCCTCGGTCGGCGTGTAGATCACGCCGTCCACCTCGTGCGTCACGCTCTTGACGAACTTCTGCAGCAGGTACTCGGTCTTTACCAGCCGGAAATGGTCCTTCATGCGAACGCGGAAAGGCTCCTTCGAGTAGTCGAAGGATTGGTCCTGAAAGAGAGAAACCAACCGAACGCAGCATACACCGTCAGAGACGTGGCGAAGCCCAGAACGGCCACACACCAACGCGCACGTTCGAGCGCAGCACACGCACGTTTTTCCGCGCCAGGATCACTTCGTTCTGCAGACACTGCAGCCGCTTCTCCAACTTCTTCTGCCAGATCGGCGTTCCATCCAGGAACACGATGTCGAACGCCAAGTAGCGCGTCACCTTGGTGCCGTGGTCCTCGTCTTCCACGAGGAGCCCGTCGATCAGAGTGTTGACTTGACATTCCGCCTACAGGTATACAATGCCAGCAACGACGGAAAAAACGATACGTGCTGTGAGAACATTTTCTACTCGGTTGCAAGCAACGCTTCGATAGCCAGCAAACACTTTGCGCCTCGTTACCGGAGCTCGCTTGCGAGGGAACTTCATGGCCACTTTCGTGAATGTCATGTCACGCGACACAACGTACGTGCCGAACTTGGACACGTAGATCAGGCAGCGGCGACTGGGAACGCATGTGTTCAGATAGGTTAATAAGAGGAGCAGACATCGCACCAAGCATCGCAGACAACACACATCGCGATGGCGGTCGCACCCTCTAGCTCGCCATGTGACCAGGTAGTTCTTCGTCAGGTGACCCTTCTGGTTGAACGCTTGATCCGCGACGTGTGTGGCGGTCAAAGGAATCGTCTACGGAAGGTCGACACCACAGCAGACTGTCGTCACTAATCTGCTAACTACCACAATAAGCTGGAATGAAACAGCAGCAGTAGCATCCTACCTCGCAGCCTGGGAATCCCTCGTGTCCTGTCAGCACCTCGAGTGCTTTCAGCACATTCGCATGCTCTTCCGATGACGCATCCACAGTGTCGCCGAACGCTAGCGGTGACACCTCGTCCACCCACGATCGGATCTTTCGGCGCTTTGACGGCCGCGAGTTGATGTCTGCACGGTCCGGCGGGATGTATAGCGGCGCCTTGTACACTGGTGTGGGCGGCGTGTACGTCGGCTTGCCGTTGCCCACCGGCGTCACTGCTGTCGCCGCCGCCGCCGCCGCCGCCGCCACCTGCGGTCTGCTCCCGACCGCCTTCGCCTTCCGCACGAATGGGTTCGCGCGGTCGGTCTCGGTCAGGATCTCGGATCCAATCGTCTCCACTTTGCTCCTCCTGTCTCCACCGTCTGCGTCCCACTTGGGAGCTGCTGGGCAGGCGATGCGCGCCGAGGACGATGGGAGCGTACTAAAGTACTTTCGATAGAGACTCTATACGTAAAAAGAAAGCGTGCAAGCGACAATTGTCAGGTCAATAAATACGAACACCAAAACACCAAGAGTTGGTCGCATTGGCAGCGCTTACCTCCAGGTGGCGCTGCGCGTACACTCCGGGTGGCGCCGATGTCGCATACTCGCTCAAGGCAGCGTCCAGGCTCATGTCGCAGTACTCGACAAGGTAGCTGCAATGGTCATAAAAAGTGCCATGAATGCGCTGCTGGTATCGATACCAAGCATGCAATTGCTCAGACTCCCGTCCGTACCTGACGATCAGAAACCCCACGAAGCTGTAGCCGCTCGCGCCGTACACTGCGATGTCCATGTCGCGGTTCTCGCCTGCCTTGTGCTTCTCGACCGCCGCGAAGAACGCGGCGGCCATCGCGTCGTCGTACTGCTGGCGCTCGTGCTCCGCGACGTCTGCAGCTCGACGCGTCAGAAAACGAGTCCAGAATCACAAAAGCGCCCGTCAAACTCACCGTCGGGGATCGCAACCTTGAGCTTCACGAACTCGACGTCCCAGTCTTCCCATTCTCTGCAACGCGCTCGACAGTCTCAGCCATCACGCAACCGAGCACATGCTCTCACCCATATACTATCGATGCACGTACTTTGCGTCGTAGAGGAACGCGTCACCGCCCGTCGCGTCAATGACCGTCCCGAGACTCACGACGGTGCCCGAGCGCGAGTCCGCGATGAGCTTCTCCATGAGCGCCGACGGCGTTAGCACCTTTTGCTGCGCGAAGTGGATCTCGTACCTAACACCCACCCACCCACTCACTCAGTTCGTGAGCTCTTTGTCTACTTCGTTCTATCTCCATAGTACCACAGACAGCGAACGTACAGTGACGAGAGCGGACAGCGCACGGGCAGCATGCGCGCCGTCGGCAGCAGCCGCGCGACCGGCGGCGTCTGTTCGAACGCGCGCCACTGCTCGGCGTTCCAGTGCAGCAGCTTGCGCTCGCGGCCGCGCTGGCTCTTGGCGCGCAGCAGCTGTGTTGCGGGCACTGGGGCCGCGCGCTTGAGCTTCGCAGCGATGGCGGCGCGCGCCGCCGCGTCGTCGGTCGCGACGACCACGACGTTCGCGCCGGTGCCACTCGAGCTGGTGTCGGCGTCCGCGCCGGCCATCGGGTGTGCAGCAGTAGGAGGCGTCGAGCGGAGCGAGGGGAAGGGGAAGGGGAAGCGGGTGCTTGGGGCTTGGCGTTGGTGCTGGCGGGCGAGTCGGGATCTGCGGGGTAGAGGCGCTCTTGTGCGCTTCGCGTTGCGGCTGGTCGAGTGACTTGGCGTTTGTATGCTCCTTTTTTCCCTCCCTTTCCATCCGTCGTTCAAAAAACTATACGTTCTTTAATCGAACAGTTTACTGCGCACACCTTCGGATAGCGAACAAAGTGCCGCTACTGTACCGACCGGACATTCGTTCCGGCACTGTACCGATCTCAGCGGCTCATTCCGTGCCACATCACGCCACTTGGCGTCTCTTCAGAGGCCACCTCGTCAACTGTCAAGGTATACAAGCTTCAAGTGGAAGGAAGCAGCGCAGTTGGTGTACATGCATGCGCGCTGCCGCCGAGCCGCCCGCCGGTCCGCAGGCCGCGCGCTCCAAGCGCCTCGAGCGCCAGAGCGCCCCGCGCCACCTCGAGCCACCCGCCGCCGCTAATGTTGCCGCCGCCGCCGTCAGCAGCAATAGCAGCAGCAGAGACGGCGCTGGTGTTAGCACCGGAGCTGCGGGTGCAGATGACCTACCGCACATAGCGCTGCAGTGCGCGCCGGCAGCCGCGTGCCACCTGCAGATCGCGCAGTTGCAGGACGAGAAGGCGTTTCTGTCAAAGTACGTCGCGCGGCTGCTCGACCAGCTGCGCGCACTGCTGCTCAAGCACGGCGAGCTCGAGAAGCTGCCGGCTCTCGCGGACCCGCACGGCGAGAGCGAGAGCGAGGACTCCGACGGTGGACGCCGCCTTGCACCGTGGCTCGTGTCACAGGAGTACACGAACCCGCTGCTGCAGGCGTACGACGCCAAGATCTACGAGCTGGTCCGTGCACGTAGGCATGGGAGTGCATATGGGAATGCGGACGCTGAATGGTTAGTGTGGGCGGAGGACAGGAGCGGACGCTGGACGAGAACAAGAAAGTCATCGATCGCGTTGTGGCGCGTGCCGAGGCGCTCGCGAGGGAGAACTCGGCGCTGCGACAGTGAGTGTTTCTGTAGGAAGACAGCAGCAGCTGCTAGGCACCAGTATACTCAGCAGAGTGTTCATTGTGTGTATATACTCAGAGAAATGGAAGCCGAGAGCGAGAAGGCGATGCTGCGCGCACAGCACGACGCGAAAGAGCTCCCGCTCGACGGCTTCGCGACCGCGCTGCACGACAGCAGCGGCGAGTACCTCGGGGAGATCAACGAGCGGATCGACGTGCTCATGTCGGCAAGTTTGACGCTTTTGTTGATAAGATGAAGAAATACTGAAGCAAACTGACAACGACGGCTTGCTCTTCCCCCGCAGGAAAATAACATGCTGATGGAGCAGGTAGCGCTCCAGGACGACGAGCTGGGCGCGATGCGCAAGGAGCTCCGCGATCGTGACCAGCAGCTTGAGGTCATGGGCCAGAACTTCAACCAGGCGACGCTCGCTCTCCAGGAGCTGCGCGACGCGTGCGAGTCCATCCGCGGCGAGAAGGCGCGCTGCGAGGCCCAGCTCCAGCAGTACGCGGCGAGGATCGCGCAAGTGGAGAGTCAGCGAGAGCTGCTGAGTCGGCAGATCGAGTCACTGCAAGGAGAGCGACGGAGTCTGGAGGAGCAGGCGCTTGAGTACGAGAATCTGCTGAACACTGTCAAGAAGAACGCCGAGCGCAAGGACGAAGCGTTCTCGCATCGATACCAGAACGTCTGCTCGAGACTGCGCGAGCTGAACAATGTCGTCGAGAGCAAAGAGAAGATGCTCGACGAACTCGAAGAGAAGAACCGGATGCTGCACGTTGATCTGGAGGCGGCGCGGCAGGACTGCGAAGGCATGTTGAGCGTGCTCAACAGCATGGAGAAGCAGCTCACGCAGTACTGCAATCGCGAAGACTCTGTCGCAGAGGTGCGAGCCGTGCTGACCGCTAATTCATCTGCAGTACCTCACAGTGTTCGAAATCGTGGTGCACAGCTCGAGTCGGACTGCAAAGCGCGCGTTGAAGAAGTTGTGCTGGAGAAAGAGCAGGTTTGATATGTCTTAGAGAGGGACATTCGAGCGCTATATCGGCAGTCACACTCATGGTGTCTGCCTGCCTCCCAATATGATGATGAGACAGCTCGTCGCACAGGAAGCCCAGAGCCGACGAGAGATTGCTCGGCTCCACGAGAAATTGAAGCAGCAAACTGCCGAGCACTTAAAAGCTCAGGACGAACTCGCGACCTCGATGAAGCGAAAGCATGAGGCGGAACTGCGTGCGAGGGAGGAAGAAGTGCGGTCGCTGAGTGCGGATCTGGCGCAGCTGCGCGTGAAAGTAGTACGTGGACTTTGCAAGCTTGGGATGACTTGGTCGTACATGAGACGCTGAGTGCGAGAGTGAGCTCGCTTGAGCAGGATATTGTCACACGAAGCCAGAGAGAAGTCGAGAAGAAGCTGAGCGACTCCCTTCGCCAGTCCAAAGAGGTCTCGGACGCTTTCGAGGTGCGTCATTACAAGTGTGACGGACGGATTCAACCACGGCTCTTTTGCTCATCGATTCTCGTTGGCTCTGCGTTCAAATAGCGAAAACTGCGGCAGCTTAGCGAACGAGCAACAGCCGCCGAGGAGGCACTCGATCAGGTGCGACGATGTAGCACAGCAGTAGTAGTGATTCGTACACAATGCAAGCAAATGTACTAACTCCTGGCCGGTGAACTCCCAGTCGAGCCATCTCGAAGCAGAGTTCACCCAAAAGCTGCGGACAAAAGAAGCCGAGTTGGCGAAGCTGCGCGCTGAATACCGAGAGCGGACGCAAGAGCTGAATGTACGGACTGAGAGAGTATGCATTGATGCTGTGGCATTAACCTAACTCGCTATCTTCGGGCGTCGTAGGAGAAACTCACTTCGCTGGAGCGAGAAGTGGAGCTTCGTCGAACAGATGCGCGCGAGCTAAAGGAAGAGAGTGATGAGAAGAGCCAGAAACTCCAGCTGATCAACGAGCAGCTCCAGAAGGTGAAGGCAGACTGTGCCAGTCGCTTCACGAGCGAGCTCGAGGCCATCCACAGGCAGAACCGCGAGCTGAAGGCGCAGGCTGCCGAAGCGGAGTACAAGTTGAATCAGTCAAAGAAAGAAGCTGCGATCGCGATCGAGACGTCTCGCGGGGAGCGCGAACGAGCCGAGGTGCGGCTGATCGCCGAGGTCGAGAGTCTGAAAGCGAGGACCAGCTCGCTCAAGGAAGAGCGGAATCGGACCGAGAAGCTGCGCCAAGCAGCCGAGTCGCAGTGCGCGGTCTACTCGCTGCAGATTCAGCAGCTGACGCGAGACTTGGCGGACGTGAAGGAGCTCCTGGTCGAGCGCGAGCACGCCTGCGAAGATGCCGACCGGAAAGTGGCGGAGCTGAGCGCGCAGGTGACGCTCGCTCTGTCTAAGCAGCAGCAGTTCTACCGCCAAGAGCGAGAGATGAGGACATCTCTTGAACGATTGACGATCGACAAGATGAGGATGGAGCGGGAGGTTCTGGTGTGTCGATTGCTTCATGTTATTCTTTGTGCGCGTTTGTTCTCTGTGTGTCGATCGATGTGCATCGTTGAAGCTGATGAGGATGGTGCGGTGCGCACGTGTGTTCACTTGCTGTAGTTGTCTCGGAAGAAGCTCGACGAGTATCGAGGCGGGGGATACACGTCGCTGTCTCACAGTCAGCATCGACTAGATCTCGGCGATCGAGATCGCCGCACATCGCCGCCCGAAGTACATATGCGGCACCTGGCGTTCGATCCCGTCGAGAAGTCTAGCAGTCCGACCGAAGTACCTTACCAAGTACCGTCGTGAGAGACATCTATCGCGATTGCTTGACCAAAGAAAGTGCTAGAGAGTTGTTTGGAGTCTGCTCAAGGTTGTCTGTACTGTCGTTTGCATCGCCAACCACTTCTTCCTAACTGCACCAGTCTCTTACTTGGAGAAGCACAGGCTCGAGTTCGTGCCGCCAAACCCGAAGGCGTTCGTGAGCACCGCGCGCAGCTCCTTCTCCTGCGGCTGGTTCGGGACGTAGTTGAGCGTGAACTCTTCCGTCGTCTCATTCAGATTGAGTGTCGGTGGCATCACATTCTGGACACCAGAGATCGATCGATCACAGAGTTAGCAACAAAGTACGACGGCATGGCAGTCACGTCTATGCTACTCAACGCAGCCTGCTTGCGTCACGACACGTACATGGTGAAGAGCCTTGATCGCGAAAATGGCCTCGACGGCGCCAGCGGCGCCGAGGAGGTGCCCAATCGCTCCTTTTGTCGACGAGAATCCGAGGTTCTGCGCGTGCTCGCCGAACAGCTCCTTCACAGCCGCATTCTCCGCTCGGTCGCCAAGTGGCGTCGATGTTGCGTGCGCATTGATGTAGCCGATGTCCGAGAGCGCGAGTCCCGACTGCGCGACCGCAGCCTGCATCGCTCTGTAAGAGCAGAGTAACCAGCCACACGCACCTCGCTCAGCATTTCACATCCAACAACAGCGCGGCATTCGCACACCACAGCACAGCACAGTCGCTCGCACCGACGAGCGCCATCGCCATTCTCCGTCGGCGCCGTCATGTGGTAGCTGTCTCCGCTCAGCCCATAACCGCGGACTTCGGCGTAGATGCGCGCGCCGCGCTTCTTCGCGTGCTCGTACTCCTCGAGCACGACCACACCCGCGCCTTCACCCATGACGAAGCCGTCTCGCTGCGAGTCGAATGGGCGGGAGGCTTCCGTGGGGCGATCATTGAACTGTGCATTTGAATGCGGAACGTGGTATCAGCCACGAGTGATGCGATTGCTCCGAGAGGTCGAGATACGAGAGATGATGGTGACACACGAACCTTGGTGGACAGTGCCTGCGAGCGCAGGAAGCCACAGATCGAGATCTCGTTGACCGTTGACTCCGTGCCGCCAGCGACCATGACGTCAGCGTCGCCGTGGCGGATGAGACGGAACGCATCGCCGATGCTGTGGCTGCCAGTTGCGCAGGCAGTCACACACGCGTGGTTCGGACCCTGCACCACCACCACGACAACAGGCAGTTGCGCTGCGTTAGCGACATCTTCACGCACGTTTGCCACTTTGCTTTCGTATCGAACAGCTACCTTCAGTCCGTGCTCGATGCTGACGTGACCCGCCGCCAGGTTGATCAGGATGCGCGGGATGAAGAACGGAGACACGCGCCGGTATTTCTGCAGCCGAGAAGAACACTCATGAGTGCATGTACAGCAGACATCGTACTCTTTCAAAAGCTGAGTCCAGGCGCGCACCTTCTCGGCAACGAGCAGTCCGACGTCCACGATCTCCTGAATGTTGCCGATCCCGGCGCCGATCGCGACGCCCTGACGATCATTCCGTCCGATGCACCACATTAGTAATCCGACAGCGTCCCCATCGCATTTTCACACAGTTACAAGCGAGTGCGCACCGCGCGCTCGCGCTCCGCGTCCGACGCCGGCGTCCACCCCGAGTCTTCGATCGCCTCTCTCGCTGTCGCCGTGGCACCCAAGGTTCGGTCCGACAGTCAGTTGACACACATTCCACACATACCTACAGCTCATCTATCGCCACTGGCTTCCAGTGTCGTATCGCACCGGCAGCGAGCGCGAACGCGATGAAGTCGACGTCCTGGCTTCGCAGGCTCTTGGGGTTCGCCCAGTCCTTGGCGCGGAACGCGTGCTCGCCATCGCCGCGCGGCACCTGCCCGGCGATCGAGCACGCCAGTCCACTCGTGTCAAACGTGTCGATCGTCTGCTCAGGCGCGTAGTGATGGAGCGAGTGAGCGGGCGAGCAGGTGAGCCGGCGAATTGCAGCATCAGACACGAACCCGAATGGCGCTCCGCGAGCTCAGCAGCGCGTCCCAGGAGTGCTGCAGCCCCACGCCGTAAGGCGTCACGGCTCCAAGGCCTGTGACCACCACGCGGCGCGTCGGCGCGGCCGGCGGCGGCTGGAAGGCCAGCTGCGAGAGCGCGCGAGCAGCGACGCCGCTCCTTTTGGTCATCATCGCGGAGAGTGGCAATGCGTGTGTCTCAAACTCGACGTTACAAATGCAGTGGTCAAACCGCTGCGATTGTAACTTCTCCGGAGAGGTTTATTCACTCGTGTTTGTGACAGCATGCTGCGCCGCGTCTTCGCCGGCGTGCGAGGCAGCACCCGCGCCGAGCGTGCGCGGGAAGCAAACGCGGTCTGCTTGGCCACTCTCTGCCTCGCTGCCTGCAGGCTTGGCTGGAAGGTGCTGCTGTGCTTCAAGGCTCACTCCGTCGCTCCTATCGTCCGTGCACTACCAGGAGCTGAACGAAGTGCTCGCGAGCATGAGACGGCTGGGGCAGCGGGCGACGCTCGAGCAGGTGCGCGGCCGTTGCGACTAGCTGCGCCATGTGAACGGAGAGGCTGGCGGCCACTGACGCTGGGCTGCGGTTGTAGTTCGAGGCGTCACCGCTCGTCGCGCGGCTGCAGTCCGGCGCGCAGCTCTGCCAGCTCGCCAACATGATCTACCAGAACGCCGAAGAGAACGCGAACGAGGTGCAGAAGGCGCTCTTCCTCTGGCGCAAGGCGGTTGACAAGGTGCGGGTGCGACGCGCGGGAGTGTGCTGCGGCGAAGCAAGGTTTCTCACTCGGGTGGCGGTCTTATCTGTGTCACATTCGTTCGTGTGTGACGTGACAGGGGAGCGAGCCGGCCAAGTTCAGCTACGCAATGTGCCTGAAGAAGGGCATCGGTGCGCCCCGAGGTGTCTGGGAGCGCTGGAGTAGGACGATACTCGAGAACTGATACTAGAACCATCATCAATGCGCCAATTAGGCTTCCCGACCCAGGACCTCGCTGGCGCCACCAAGCTCTTCCAGGAGGTAGGTACCTGCCGACTTCAAGCTCTGTTGCATGCAGGGTTCAGTCGGGATGCGGATAGTTCTGATGTTTGTGTGAAGTTGGCGGAGACTGGCCACGGCTGGGGATCCTTTGCATACGCAGACGCGCTCAGCAAAGGCGAGGGCACGCGCAAGAACGAGAAGAAGGCGTTCGAGCTCTTTAAGCGCTGCGCGGAGGCCAACATCCCGCCCGCATACATGAACGTCGCCAACATGTACACGTCGGGTACTGGGGTCGCCAAGGTATCGCGCGCTCCGAGATGCACAACCGTATGCGTTTGTCTGAGGCTCCCTCCCGGTCGCATGTTCTGAACGAAACAACGTGTCGTCGACTCTGGTGACGAATTATGCATGAGCAGAACGAGCGAGAGGCGCTGGTGTGGCTCCATAAAGCTGCTGACGTTGGCGATCCGTCCGCCAAGTCTCGCCTCGGCGAGATCTACTACCACGGCAAGGGAGTTCCGCAGAGCACTGCGAGGGCCGTGGAGTATTACAAGGATGCTGCGGCGCGAGGCGTCCAGACCGCGCAGTTCAACCTCGGCTACCTCTACTTGACTGGCGACGGCGTCCCGAAGGACGATCTGCTCGCGGAAGCTCTCTTCCGGAAAGCGGCCGACCAGGGTTTCGTCATGGCGATGGTGAATCTCGCGCAGATGTACCGCTCCGGGTACGGCAAAGTCCCGAAAGACGTGGAGCTGGCGAAGAAGTGGCTGGAGCTCGCGGCACCTCACGACCCGAACGCGAAGGAGATCTTGCGCGTGATCCAGGAAGACGAGGCGAAGAGCGAAGCGTGAGGTCAGATGAGCGCCAAGAAGCTAGCCCAACACAAAGCTGATGACAGCTGCTGCTTCTTGTTCCCAAAGCTCTCATGTCGTTCTCAGGCGTACTTGGCAGACCTCGGGGTGGGGCGCAGGAAGTAGTCCAAGCTGGGGTTGCAATGGTCGGCGCTCGCGCTGACGCCGCGGTTCCGGGTGCCGGTGCTTGTACTCGGGCGCCTCCGGTCACTTACTTTCGACTCTGCTGTCGACCTCGACACCGTGCTCTGCACAAGTTCGTGGTCCGAGAGGTGCTGGAACAGCCAGCGCAGCTTGAGGATCTCGGGGATCGTAATCCGTGTCGCCGGGTCCTTGTCGAGCATGCGCTCCGCGAGATGACGCAGCTGCTTGGACACTCGCTGCCACGCAAGACCCGCGAAGCTCACATCGCCCTGCATGTTCCTCACCATCACCTGGTACGGGTCTGTGCCTGAGAACGGGATGTGACCCGCGATCATGTGATACAGTACAACTCCGGCGCCGTACACATCGGCCTCGGGGCCGTACTTGCCGTCAAAGCGCTCCGGCGCCATGCATCCGTACGTTCCCATGGCTTTCCGCTGCCGCTCCTTCACTGCGTCCGCCTCCATTGGTTCCTTATCGTAGTCTTTCCGGTGCAGCACGCTGCCACCAAAGTCCACGAGCTTGAGGTTCGTGAACACGCGAGGCGAGTCCGAGTCGAAGAGGATGTTGCCTGCCTTGACGTCCAGGTGGAGGATGTCGTGCTGGTGCAATGAGTAGAGCGCGCAGCAGAGCGACGAGATGACGCTCTTCGCGACGTTCTCGTGCAGTGGGCCGGCGTCGCGGATGCGGTCCGCGAGCGAGCCGCCGTTGTAATACTTCATCACGATCGTCACGGACTGGTCCTGACAGGTCTCGTACATGTACAGGTACCGCGCCAGGTACGGCTGCAGCCCCTCAATCGCCTGCGCGCGTGCTGTGATCTCGACCTCGTCCGTGCTCTTAGCTTTGCTCATGCGCTTGAGCGCGTACTGGCGCCGCGTGCGTCGCGCCGAGGAAGATCGGGAACTGTCGTGCACCGCAGCAGGAGCACTCGCTTCTTGGTCTCCCGTGGCGGCGAAATCTCGCTCGTGACACCGGTAGACGACCGAGTGGTTGCTCTTGACGACCCTCTCGAAACCTGCGAGGCTGTGCAGGAATGCGCCGAGCTCAATCCATGTCTTGACGAGTTCGTACATGCGGCCACGCTGCGCGCTCGACTCGAAGGCGACGACCCACGTGTCGCTGAGGCCATTGCGGTGACGGCGGCGGCACACCCGTGGATTCGAGAGTATCATGCCCTTCTCGCTGACAGTCTGCACGACCGTGCCAGTGCCGAGTTCCATGACGTGCAGCGGGTTGTCGTCCAGCACCACGTCACCCGTCACACCAACCTGCCGGTGCACCGCGAGCATCGGCGTCTTGGAGCCGCGCAGCACGAGCCAGCGCTCCTTGGCGAGCCACACGGGGATCATGCGGCGCGCCTGCACACGCGCCGAGACGACGAACTCGTTCGGCACAGCGCCAGTCGGTCGCTTGCAGAGTCCGCCGGAGACGCCGTTCGTGGTGCTGCCTCGAGCGCCGCCTCCGTGGCTGAACGCGCTGCCGTAGCTGTCCGCCATCGGTGCCGTCGCCGTCGCCGTCGCCGCACGCTGGGAGCGCATGCCCACCCCGAGAGTGAGTCGGTGCGTTAGCGAACGCGAGCGAAGCTCGCCGTGCGCGCGACGTTTTGAGATCGTTTGCGTGGCAGAATCCTTTCGATTTTCGAGGAATTCAACGAGAGATGGTTGCCTCGATCTTCGAGACAACCTGCGCCTGGACTCAAGTCGCAACAGAATGGAACTCGGTGCTCGAGTGTACTACCGGATCGACAACGGGCTCGTTCCTTACAAGGTACGTCAAGATGAGCAAATGCCCTCACTGGTTGCTTCTGACGTTCGGCGCAGTAGTGTGCGTTCGATCATCCAAGATAGACACACACCTCACAGACCATGAACAAAACACACATGAGGCAGCAGATCCAGTGCTCTGGGATGATTGGTCGCCAGCAGCACAGAGAGAAAAGGAACTCGCGGCGAGGCGCCTGCTGCGCTCCGCGGAACACGCGGGTTTTCATGCCTCGCTCGCTCATATCTGACGAACGTACTGCCGACCCGTGTGGTCAGTAGTACTGGAACGCTGGCACTGGTGGCACGATCGTTGTATCCCAGCGGCAGAAGTAGCCCTTCCATAGCCTGTCGCACATGGACGAGAAGAAGTAAACAAAGCAGCGGGTGAGTTCACAGCCGTCATGGTCGAGCAACAAATAAGCAATGCCCACGCACTTGATGTTCTTCGACAGCGTGCTCGGCGACAGCAGTGGCACCTTGGGGCTTGGCGCAAACAGATGGTTCGTGAACAGCTCGTTGTTGCTGTTGATGTCGCTCCAGATTGACCGCGCGCGATGCTTCGCAAAGATCTCTTTCCTGCACACATCGCCTCGTCAGCAACCAAAGCACCAGCGACACTTGAACTGCGCCATCATCCGACATCGCACGCACGCACGCACCGTTGCCGCTCGCTGTCGAACATGAACGTCCCGTACTTGCACGAGTAGATGTGGTCAGCGAGTGCGAGCAGCAGCTTCTCGTTAAACTCGCACTCGGACGGGAACTGCCGGATGAACTGCCACACGCAGTCAAGCCACATGATGAACACAGGCGAGCGCTGGTCGTTGCTTGCGTCGCTGCGCGCGTGGCCGCACCGCGAACCAAACTGGTACCCAAAGCTGCACCACTCCTTCTCAATCAGGCTCTGGAACCCACGCAATGTGCGGTAGTACGGATCGAGCATCATCTCCGCGAGGGACACCATCTGCGCTGTGCGGTCCCAGCCGTCGCTGCAGTGCGTGAGAACCGAGATGCCGTTGTGGATCGAGTGTGCGAGCTCTGCAGACGCCTTGAGCACGAGCCGCACATGGCGTAACCAACCCGAGCTCTCCACCTTGCTGTAGAAGCTCGACGAGTCTTCGTTCCCGCCCTTGCGCGGCTCGAATATACTCGCAAGGCTCTGGAAGCTCTGGCGGATGGTGTGTATGTTGTCGATGTTCATGAATACGAGCTTCGCGCCGCGGTAGTTGCCCACAATCTCTGTTCCCTTCCCCATTGCTTTGTTTCCCACTGCAGCGAGCTGTCCTCGCGCGTCCATGATCACATAGCGAGGTCCGTACGTGCGCTGATGATCGCTGTTGTTGTTGCAAAGCAATCGAACGAGAAGCTCGTCATCCATGCTGCGAGCAGATTTGAGACCTACGAGCGGTTGGCTCGAGCGGCTGATCGTCGCGCCGTTGCCGCGATGCATCCACGACACGACGGGCAATCGACCGAGAGACCGGAACGCCGCAGCGGACTTGATGCGCATGTCTGTCATCGCTGACGGCACGATGAGATGCTGCGGATAGGTGTCGCACAGATCGTAGCGCTGTGACTGATCGATGCAGCGAAGGCGATCTGGAACGTCGAGCAGTCCGATGCGCTGGTACTCGCGCCGGATATCGAATGGCACCTCCTCAGACGGCGCGATCGTCGGCGAGTACGCGAAGCAGAACGCGTCCAACAGACTCGTTGGGAACGCGAGACAGCTCAAACACTTGTAGAGCTTGCTGTACTCGGCGTGGTTCGAGAACGACAGCCGCACGACCTGGGTATCCTTGCACCTGATCACCACTTTGAATGTGTCACTGTCGTTCGAGAACCCAAGCACTGCTTGTGCATGGTCCATCGCATTGCCCGAGAGCATCCCGGGCATGTTATCCATGCCGTCAACTGATGCGATCGAGAGCACAGGGACTTGCCAGTCGATCTCCCCTTTGCCGAGCAGACGCGTGAAGAAACAGCGATAGTTCGTGATATACAGCTTGCCGCTGAGAAAGTGTGAGAGGCACGAGCCGTCGTGGGAAAGCACGAAGCTCTGGATGCTCGTCTCGACGTGCGCGTAACACATCTCGCCCGGCAGGAAATGTGCTAGCAATACAAGTCCATTCTCGGCGTTTTCAGGGGAGAAGGTCGGGTAGTCCGATGACGACACCTTGCTGCCCTCGGCACTCTCCGCTGGATAGTGAGACAACGAGTCATCTTCAAACTTGTCGTTTATGGCCGGGGCGTCGTCGGCAGTGCCAGCAGGGACGTGCAGAAACCCCATGTACATGGGACGACCGATAAGCTGGAGGTGCCGCTTCACTTCTTCCGTGGTCACACCTACAATCGGAACGCCGTTGATCGAGTGCAAGATGTCACCGATCTGCACTCTGCCACTCGCCTTGGCTTGGCCGACGCCAGTACCATCGCTCTTCGTTGCTGGCGGATCGTCCACAAACGCTTTCACTGCCAGACGATTCTCGAATGGCGCTCTTGCGACTGACAAGATGATCCCCAGCGATCCAGCTTGGAACTCCACCACGTCGATCCCATTTGGTCCTTCACGAGCTGCCAGCGTCGGGTCTCTCAGGATCTTAGCGGACTGAATCAACTCGACGACGCTTTGATGTCCAGAACTCCCATCCGTATCCTTATCCCCGACAGCAGAGTGCATGAGCAAGCGCCAACAGCCAGTGTTATCACTCGCTCGCAGCTGCTTGGACAGTGCGAGCAACTTCGCGACGCACAGGTACCGCAGCAACGGGAACCCAACCCAGCTCATGTCTGCGTCAGCGTCAGCGTCAGCGCTCGCGTCAACTGCAAGTTTAGGAAGGTCGTGCAAATAGTCTTCTTCCCTCGATACTTTAGGGAACTCGATGTCTGGCCGTTCAGGGTCGTGGATCATCGCGTCCCAGACCTGTAGCAGGTCGTCAAAGCCGAACTCGCGCGCGAGCAGCAAACGTACCCATCGGAGACAGTACGTCTCCGGTACAATGTCGAGGTTCTGCAGGTGATAGTACAACTGCGGATCTTTCTGCTGCAGGAGCTCGTACTGGATGTTGTTGCAGATGCGGTTCAGCGCAGGCTGCGCTTTCCGCTTCTTCGCGCCATCACCGCTTGATGATGTCGCCAGCGCAGCAGGTGACGAGTGCAGCGTGGACGCCGCTGATCCTCCAAACAGCGCGGCGGAGCCATCGCTCTCTTTTCCAGAGTAGCTCGCGAACAGCCGCGGCTCGTTGTGCAGCGGGTTGGCCGCAGACGCCGACATCGACGCGTGCTGGGAGACTCCGTTGCTTTCATGTCGCGTCGGTGGTGTCTGGACGATCTCGTAGAATGGCTTGAGGTACAACATGATCGCCTCAAAGACGAGGAACGTGTCCGTCTCGGCGAATTCGGGCAACTTGTAAGCAGCAGCAGCTCTCTCACCAGCTGCTGCTGCGGCCGCAGCAGCAGCATCATCCTCCTCGCCTGTACCAGAAGACACGTCGCTGGTGGCGAAAGGGTTCGCAGCATCTTCCACCGCCGCTTGCTCGTCCTTCTCCAGAAATGCGTAGAGCACGACGGCGGCGACGTCGTGCATGCCCTGGCGGTACGACACGTCCGGGTGCAGCTTGCACCAGACGAAGAGCACGTGGCGCAGCACGTCGCGGAGCTCCTCGCGGCGGAAGAGCGCCTCGTGTCCCGTAGGGAAGAGCCGCTCGAGGTCCGTGTTGATCTCGTAGAGCAGCGTCTCGTCGCTGAAGAACTGTGCCCAGCCGGTCGCCGCCGCAGGCTGCTGGTGCTGGTGCTGGCGCGTGGAGTGGCCATCATCATCACTCTCGCTCTCATTTTCGTTCTCGCTCTCGCTGGCGTCGCTGTCGTCGATGATCGAGCCGCGCACGACGCGCGACGAGGCCGCCACGGGCCGCGCGTTCCCGGTTCCGAAGACGCCGAGCGGGTCAGCGTCGCCCGGCGCGTCCATGCGGAAGACCAGCTGGGCCTTGAGGAACGCGTAGCGCGCGCGGTCGAAGGCCACGCCGTCGCGCTGGATGCAGATGCCCAGCGCGCTCGCCCAGCGCTCGCCGAGACGCGGCGGCGCTAGCGCCGAGCCCCCGCCGACACCGCCGCCGAGGTCGGCGGGTTGCATCGCAGCTCTGAGTTGTGAAATGAACGAATCTTTTCTGGGTTTGCTTAGCTTCGCGTTTGTATACCAGGGGGTAAAACTCTGCTAGGGAAGAAAACGAGGGAGAGCCCCCCACCTCACATGAGCTTGAACGACTGTAGCGTGCACGCGACGCACATGACGGAGCTGACGACGAGGATGATCCAGGCCGTGAGCTTGCGCCGGTCGGACGCCGGCCGGCTCTTGCGGATGACGAGGTACGACACGCATGGCAGCACGTACGAGATGAGGATGCCGACCGTCGACCCCACCATGTTCCACACGACCGCGACGCCCGGCAGCACGAGCGCGAGCGCCACGGCGCCACACGCGAGCGAGACCGTGAGCGCGGCGTGGATCACGCCCTGGCTCACGTGCGAGACCGCGGGCGTCACGGCCTCGGGCAGCGCCGTGGGCGTCGTGAGCAGCGCGACGTCCTCGCCGTTCTGCGCGCCGGCGCGCCACGTCTTGACGAAGCTGCTCACGTACTTGCCGAGCCGGATCGTGTTCATGCGGCACGGCTGCATGATGAGCGGCAGGTTCATCATGATCGTGATCAGGAGCCCGAGGCGCCCGACGTTGATGAGCGCGTCGTTCGTGCGGAAGTTGTTGAGGATGTCGTCCTTGACGCCGCCGGGCAGGCGGTACGCGTACAGGTAGCCCATGGTCGAGACCAGCATGTAGAACGCCCACGTCGAGAGCATCGTCGCGGACACAATCTTCTTGAGGCGGTGGCGCGTTGGCTTGTGCAGCTCGCGGTACACCGGCAGCACGTTGAAGTGGCATAGGAACGAGATGCTGATGATCGGGAACGCGAACACCGGGTCTCGCCAGTTCGACGGGAAGAGCTTGACTGGCTCGAACGCTTGCGCCTCGCTGCCGATCGCTGCTGCGGCGCTCTCGTCAGGGTTCTCGAGTGACTTGACGGCGCGCACCGTGATCGCGACCGCCAGCACGAACACCGCCATGAGACTGAAGATCGACGTGTAGCGCAGCGCGTCCATGGAGCGCGCGAAGAGCATGGGCGAGATCAACGCGACGCACGCGATCGCGAGAAAGTTCTTCTCGGCGACGCTGATCGCGCGCGCGAAGAGGAACTGCTCGCCGAGCGAGCTTACGAGGTCCTTCATGAGGATCACGTACGCGACCATGGTGAGGAACGTGAGCAGCACGAGCAGCGTCACGGTGACGAGCCCCGCCTTGGGGCCGAGCGCCTTGCGCACGATCTCCTCGTACGTCGTGGCGCCGCCGCGACGGCTGCAGCTCACGATCACGTACAGGCTGAAGTTGGACGCCATGGCCGACACGACCATGAACACGACCGCGAGCACAAGCCCGCACTTGTCGAACGCGTACGGCAGCGACAGGATCCCGCCGCCGATGATCGTCGAGGCCAGGTTGAAGATCGCGGACGGCGCGCGCACTGTGCGTTCCGTGCTGCGGAGCGCATCGCCACCGACGGTCAGTCAGCATGCGCACTCGCCGCATCAGCTGGCTGAGGAGCACGCGCGTCGTACCTATGCGGGCCGGGCGAGAAGAACTCGTGGCTCTTGCGGTTGCGCTCGTAGCGGTAGACGCCCGCGTCCACGAACGGGCCGGAAGAGAGCGGCAGCGCTGACGCGCCAGCGTCGGCAGCGCCATGGTCTGTGGCCCGCGAAGGCGCCTTGGCACTCATGGTGTCAGTCCGGAAATGTCTGGAGTGCGCGATCAAGTTCAAGCGAAGTCGATTCTTTCATTAAGTACGAAAGTTGGCCAGCCAATAGTCCCGTTAAAGTATGCGGCTTTCACTACCGAGGAAAGAGAAGCAAGCTTGAATCAAAAGAAACAACTGACAAGAAGAGAACCTTCGCGTTAGGCGAGGATTTAACTGGAGCAGAGGTTTGACCCGAAATAAAGAGCAGCTTCCAAGCGCCGAAATTGCAAGTGCAACTTGCGCATACATTTGTGCTCGCAATTTCGGCGCCAGAAGCAGGATGAGTGTGCGACTGGCTTTGTTTATGCAATGAATATATGTCAACATTGCTTTGTTCGATCAGCGAAAAGACAGCTTGCATTACCCGTAAAAGTACGAGCTGGTATTATTGTTTGCAAAACAGTCAAAGTTGTTGCTAGTCACTTGTGCAGGTCAGGCTCGCATAAACTATTTGCTGTAGGCTTAGCTGTTGCCATTTACCTTGACCACCTTGTCTCGCGCATACACATACGCCCATGAAGCTTGAAATCAGTTTGACAATGCCATTTTAGTAATCGAAACGACATAAAGCACGCTGATCAAGGATTGCTACCTTTCCATGACATTAAGCTCTACATATTCTTTTCATTAGAAACGATGCAGAAAGGAATACCAACGTGATAGATTGTTCAAGCAAATGATGTAGATGAGATTGCTTTCGACGGAACAGCGATCGCTGTAACCGCAGTGGCCGTTAATACATCACGGGCGCAATAGCCGCATACTTCGATGAAGGGCATACGAATAACGGACCAGCCACCGGTGTGCTAGCGGTATCGGCGCCCCACCGGCAACACTCACCGTTGCTGCAAAAATGACCCATTAATGATCAACGAAGAGATGGTTCACAAGATACTCAGCCAGCCGACGCATACAACAGAGCAAGAGACAATGCAAAGGGGTCAAGTGCGCTCAGATGAGAAGAGACTCAAGGGGAGCCTGAAAGGTGCTATGCAGTAGAACAAATCACGTGGGAAAGGACGCAAAAGAATTTGACAAATGAAGGACTAAAATCAAGATTTGCTACCAGCACGCCGGGTTAATGCTGTCCAGAGAGATTATATTCTGGCACATTTTCCACAAGTGATTCGTGAGCAGGTCCGATCAAATCTGAGGATCACTTGTTTAGTTCCCGATTCTCCTTCAAGCGCTCAAACCACACCTTTTAAACTAGCGAAAGAAGCCGCCAAGCTTCACAACGTACACATACGTCATACATGTGTATCCAGCGTGCCGACAGAGCATCTGTCCTACAATCGTTTCAAACAGTCATCTCATATCTAGTCTGGCCTTTACATCAAGGAAGTCAAGTACCTCACCAGTCTTTACCGTGAAATAGTATGTCCTTATACATAACTGGTACTACTTGACCCATTCGCAAGTGTGTTGCTTCCTGCGCATATAGACGGTTGTATCTAGCTAGCCTCTCTTGGTGTAACTCTTCGTCGATTTCCTGCTTCTGTTTTTGCACAGTGGTGTTTGAGTTATCAAGTGCATAAGTACTTGCTGCTGATCTGTGGTCTGGTTCAACCTCCAATGCTGACGCCAGCTTCGTTTGCATGTTGCTCACTCATATCAAAACGCTCACTTGACTAGAGCTTCTCGGCTTCGATTGCAAGTTGTGAAGCAAATGCCTTTGGTGACCTTAAATTCATATAACGCGTAATGGGCGAGCATGTCTACTAATTGAGCACCTTTCGATCCAGGAACCTCATGAAATCTACCTAAAACTGGTAGGATACGATAATGTACATGTTGTGTTTCAGCTCGAAATGCATTGCGTACATAGGCTTCGTCAAGCTGACTAATGTTTATGTGTGTGCATAGTATGATGGTTCACTTCGAAATGGTTTATGCATAGCTTAATTGAACGGGTGTAGCAGCAAAGGCGGTGTGCATATGTTCGATACTCAAAGCTTTCACGATCTGGTCGCCATGCGCATGGGGTCAGCTGGGATGTATCTATGAGTCCTGTGGCGTGTGTAGTGTAGACGTTGAATTTCCTCTCTCCCACTCGATTATGTGTCTTGGTTGTCTCTCACGGCCGGCCGGCATGCCGTATCGTAGTGCCTGATTTCTGTGTTGTTGGCTGCTTTTCTCTTGCGTTTTCAGCGACTAAGACCACGCGACTAAACGACAGTATGGCGTTTGGCAGGTCTCGAATGTCCAGATTTGTGCAGGCGTGTTGAAGCGACACCACAATCGTTCTTTTCCCAGGCGTCGCACAAGCTTTCTCGAAGAGGTCGTCGCCAACGAGGTCGGCAGACAGTGCACGGCAGCGCGGGCGACACGTGACCGCTCGCTTGCGCCCGCCTACGAAGGACGCGCGAGTGATGGTAGCGCGCACGGTGGCGAGCGGCGGGCAGCGCACAAACGAGCGCGACGCTGCAGCTGTGGACGGGAAACGGCGCTTGTCGGCGCCGCCGCCGCCACCAGCGTCCGCCGGTCTCTTCCACACTGTCACTGCTTCGACGCCGCGCGCGAAGCGGCAGGCGCGTGTGTACCCGCACAGCAACGCGGCGCAGCGCTGGCCGCCACCTCCGCAGCAGCACCACCACCAACCGCCTCAGCAGCAGCGACAGGAGGCAGGCGACGCAGGGGAAGGTGGAGCGATGTTGCCAGCGCTGCGCCGCAGCAGCACGGGCAGTAGACGCTGCATCGGCCGCCAAGTGGACGGTGGGGAGAGCGACGCGGAGAGCGGGCTGTCGCTCGCCCCCACGCGTGTGATGCGTGGTAGCAGCACCGGGAGCCTGAACTTCCGGGATGGCGTACAAAGCTTCGAAGAAGAGATCAACTGGAGTGACTGCGGCGCACCAACCATCCAAGCACCTAAAACTGCTGGTGGCGCGGAGAGGCACGTACAGGACGACATTCTCTCCCGCATCGCGACGCTCAAAGCGCTCTGCGACCAGGGCTTCATCTCGAACGACGAGTACGAGCGCCGCAAGAGCGCGATCGTGGACGAGCTCACGTTCCCGTACTCTGGCGGCGACGGAGACGACATCGACGACTGTTTTACGGACTACGGAGACGGCCAGAGCGCAGCTGGAACGGAGGTGCTCGCGACCCAGATGATGGCGACGCAGCCATGCCGCTCGCCGCTCGGCGGTCCTGCGCACGGACTCCCACTGATCGTGCCGCACAGTCCCAACTTCTCGGACGTGCAGCCTGAGATGGCCACCAAGCACGTCTTCGACTACGCGTCGCGGCAGTGGAGCAGCACGCAGGTGCGGGTCGCGCTGGACGAGACGCCGTTCAGCAAGGGCAGTCTGCGCGTCGTGTACCACTTGCTCGACCTGAGTGAAGAGGATGCGAGCGAGAGCGCAGACAACCAGCAGCACCTGCGACGACGGAAGCGACCCTCGACGTACGTCGCGAAGCTCGCGATCGACCCGGACGAGGATCCGCAAACGTACTTTCGCGACGCTGAGCTGCAGGCGCACTGCGCGCACTACGCGCAGCTGTACAACTCGTACAAACCACCGAAACGTGTCGACTTTATCGAGGCGTGGGTACTCGAGCTCACGGAGCGGTACGGATCTCAAGTGTATAAGAAGTGTCGATTCAGGCAAGGAAGAGTAACTTGCGACGTGTATGTGGCATGCAGGAACGGGGCTCTATGTGCCGTAGAGCCGTACATCCCAGGCGAGTACCGCAAGCACAACAACAACTTTGGGTCCGTGAGCGACGACGAGCGCAACACACCGCAGGCGTTCTCGCACTTCACCTACGAGGCGTCAAACCACCGACTGCTCGCCGTGGACATCCAGGGCGTGGGCGACCTGTACACGGACCCGCAAATCCACACACTCAACGGCGACGACTTCGGCAAGGGCAACCTGGGCGTGCTCGGTTTCCAGAAGTTCCTCTCATCTCACCGCTGCAACTCGATTTGCCGGTATCTCAAGCTCCCGTCAGTGAACCCGAAGGTGACCATTCTCGTTGGTCGGAGATGATTCCATTGCATTCTGACTTTTGAGCTCACACCTGCGACAATCTCGCTGTTGCTTGTTATGACAGGACCGACACGCCGATTCGGGCACACTTCCTGTCCAGGAGCTCATGAACGGCGATCGCGTTCGACCGGCGCAGTTCGACTCGAAGCACTACTACGAAAACGCGCCGATGCTGCAAAAGTACATCACACAGTGCCGCGAGTTCGAAGGCAAGAACACGCGGTGCCCGCCGCTCCGTCACTGCAGGAAGTCCGCTGCATCGTCTTCCCCGTTGCCATCGTTCTGGACGCGCATCTTCTCGTCGCTTTTCTGCGGCTACGGCGTGCATTGAGCGAGTACTACACAAGAGCACCCCCACCCCCATCGGCGAACTCGCCATCCCAGATGATTTATAAGCCCATGGCACAATGAAATATACCGATGGACAGGCTCTCTCACCACCTCACCTCGTCGACGCATGCACTCAGAACTCTTGTACTCAAGCTCACAACAGAACCTCGACGAGCGCATGGAGCGAGTCTGCAAACGTCTCGAGCGAAAACAGTTCGCGAGCGCGCAGCTTGCCCTTGGCGCCGATGGCTGCCGCGCGTGCACTGTTGCTCTCGCCGCAAAGCGTGGCCATCGCCACCGCGAACGCCTCGGGCGAACTCTCGCACAGAAACCCCGTCTCGCCGTCGACGATGGACTCGAGTGGGCCACCACTGTTGACGGCGATCACGGGTGTGCCGCTCGCCATGGCTTCCACCGGCACAATGCCAAAATGCTCGTTGCTCGGCGTGTAGAGCACCGCCTGCGCCGTCGCTAGCAGCTCTTTCTTCATGACGTCCGACACTGACGTGCGGAACTCGACGTGGTCCTTGAGCGCGTACTTGGCGACCTCGACCTCGAGCTCCTTGAGGTGCTCGATATTCTCTGTGTTGTTCGGGTCGTAGCCGCCCGCGATGACGAGCTTCACGTCCGCGAACTGCTCGCGTGAGACGAGGTCCTTCAGCTTCGCGAGCGCATGCACCGCAAGCGCGACGTTCTTCTTGCGCTCGAAGCGGTTGAGCGACACGAACAGCGTCGGGCTACGCGGTGCCGACGGCTCGAACTGCTCCAAAACACCCACGTCTACAGGTGGGTACAAGATGCCGAGCTCCCGCTTCTGCACGCGTGGGAACGTGGCTTCGAACACAGAGCGCGTGAACTTGCTGTTGACGACCACGAGGTCCGCCGCCGCTGGGGTCAAGAAGGAGAGAGAGAGTCGTGTTAGAAATCGAGACATCGCGAGCCATTGTATCCCTCGTGTTCGCGCGCACCCGTGGTGATTTCCTCGAGAAAGTCGAGCGGCCAGCGGTACGCGCGCTTGAGCAGCGACGCGGACTTGGCGCTCAACAGCTTGTCCGGGTAGTGGCCGTAGAAGAGCACGGGCTTGCCCAAGTAGCGCAGCACGGGCACCGCCACGGACACCTGGTCCACGAAGAAGACGTCGACGTCGCGTGCGTGGAAGAGCCCGATCGCGAGCGTCACGTACAGCACGCGCAGCCACGCGCATGCCGCGTAAAGGCGGCCGGCGAGGGTGCGTGGCAGCCAGTCCCCGTACACGTGCACGTGGCGAGCGAGCGGCCCGTCGCCGCGTGTCTCCTCGAAGCAGTGTCCCGGATCGTGGTGCGCCGTGAACATGGTCACGCGCGCTTGCTTGCGCTGCAGCGCGAGCATGGCGTTCACCACGAGGTTCTCGGCGCCGCCGATGCCGAAGTCCGGATGCACGAAGCCCACGTGCAGCTGCGACGGTGGCGATGCGCCGTCGTCGGTGCTGCGGATGTGGCGGCGCTTGCCCGGCGACGCGAAGAAGCCGCCGACGAACGCCACGAGCAGCCAGAGCGCGAGGCTCACGGGCACGCATGCCGCCATGAGAACCAGATGCTGCACGACCATCTCTTGGAGCTTCACTTCGTGACGTGGCACGAGTTTTTGGTATTGGGAGGTAACAATTATTGTGCAGCACCATCGTGGCCGACGTAGGTCGACTTTCACGGCGAACGCCCTCAGACACGGATCGTTCTCGATCAAGCGAGTGAGCGAGACTTGGTGCTCCAAGCTGACCTCATCGCGAGCTGCTCGAGCCTGACGCGATTCCTGTGCATCTGTGTCGGTGTTGTCGCCATGTTCGATCAAGCAGGAGAACAGGAGTTGAATCCG
>JAASFW010000450.1:0-18300 GCA_023334005.1 Globisporangium orthogonon
CCATCCCTGTGTGTGAGGTCTCCTCACACGCACACGTGTTCAATCCAGTATGAACCTGGTGCGTGCTCTCTTGCACAGCCGCCCACTACAGTGAGGTGAGCTCCTGGAGGATAGTAGCACAGCACCGACTTTCAATGGTATCGACTGAGCTTATCGGGTCTGAAATCCCTATACTCAGTTCGGAAGCGACTACAAACACTCCAGTAACCAGAGCCATCGCCATGGGGAGCCGCAGCGACGATGACGACGGCTTCGGCGACTTCCTGAGCGAGGACGAGGAGGAATGCGCACTGCAGGCGCAGGAGATGGCTGCGCTCGAGCGCCGCATGAAAACGGTGCGGTTTGCAGCCCTCGAACCTCTCATACTTCACCTCTGATACGTTGATGCTCACACGTCGCAGGAAGGCATCCGCGACGGCATCGAGTTTGGCAAGGAGCACACACTGCAGCGGGGCTTCGACGAGGGTTTCGCAGCCGCCGCGGCGGCCAGCTCCCGCTTCGGCGCGCTGCGTGGGGCGCTCAGGTGGGTCACGCGATGACGTCGCCATCGTCACCAGTAGACTGCAAGGAATGACTGGCTGGGAGCGTTCAGACTTGTTGAACTAACGAACTGGCGTATGGGCAGCGCCGCAAAGGCGCTCGGGATGCTCGAGCAACTCGAGAAGGCGGACGAGCACGCGTGCGAGGCCATCATCGTGCGCCTCCGCGAGCTCGAAGTCCGGTGCGCACTCCCGCTCGAGTCGGAGGCGAACTCTGCAAGTGATACGGAGACGGTGGTCGCCCAAGCACGCGGGCTGCTCGAGAAGCTGCAGCTCTGCGATCCGCTGCTCACCGAGAGCTCCGTCGCTGTCACGATGGCGAGCAGCTCTAGTAGCAGCTTATGACAACTTCATACTCATAGACTACGCGATGCGAATAGAGAAATAGCTCATGCTTGCTTCACTTGATGCGGCACATCGCCTCAGCTAGCTCTCGAGTGCGCGCTGAGTCTCGCCCGTTGGTGCCACTGCGCTCGAGAGCGAAACGCTCTCAAGCCGAGGGAGCGACTTCGTCCGGTGGGGGGCGGTGTGGGGCCTCACCATCGCGAGCTCGGCGTTCGGGATCTCCACGGTTGCCTGGCACTTACCGCTCAGTGCAACTTTCTCCAAGCTCGAGCCGTCGTCGAGCAGCCCGTAGCCTTGAGGCAATCCATTTGCGTGGTCGCTGGTGTCGCTCGTCTGCTGCGAGTGTGCGATGACCCCGGAGAACAAGAGCGCGGCTGCACTCACGCTTTTCGAGGGCGTCCCGCCCTGCTGCTGAGCACCACCAGCAGCAGTAGCGGAGACCGGCTTCGGCAAGCGAAAACCAGCTCGGTAAATGAAGTCTACGGTTCCCGGCGCGTGGTGGACCGGCTCCCCAGTGCTCTTTGGCCGGAGCCCCGAGTTCCCAGACCGACCACGAATCGTCGACTTTGTATCGATGCGACTCGTCGGTCCAGCGCTAGACACGAGTCGCTGGCGCCGAAGGCGATGCTCTTCGGCGACGAGATCTTCTGAGAACGAAGTCGACGCACCACCAATGTTGTGCTCGCTGCTGTGAGTGTGCCCACGATGCAGTGCTCCATTGCCAGTCGCATCGTCTTCCTGGGGCTGCTCTTCCAGCTGTGCGTCGTCGATGGGGCGATCACACGCAATGCAGGTGCCGAGGTTCCCTAGCCGCTTGCTCTGTGGGTTTCTAGTCTTCCCGACATTGGGGAACAGGTTCGCCAGTCCAAACTCGATCATGAACTGCAGCTTGCGCTCGAAGCTGTCACGGAACTCGATGGAGTGCTTGTTCGTATGCAGCACTGGTTGCAACTGGTCCATGTAGCCTCGCATCTTGGAGGAAAACAGTGTCGCTTTCGCAAGTCGGAAGCCTTCGAGCACCTGCTGCGGCGGCATCTCAAAGATGATCGCGCCTGAGGACGGGTCCACGTACTGCTGTCTCTTCGCCGTGAACAAGTACTTGTTCTGGTCGATCGAAACACCAGAGCCAAGGAACCGGATCACCTTGGTGAGCAGCACGGCCAACTCCGCTTTGATGTCTTCCCGAACCATCCCGGAAGTCGGAGCATTCTTGCCAAAGTGCTCGAGCTTCAGACCAAGCTCGGCGACCGAGAGAGCGAAGCGTGAAAGTTTGTCCTCCATCCCGTCCGAGCTCTCGGTGATGGCGATGCTATCCACCATCGTGTTAAGTTGGTGGATCATGTTGCTGTTGTATCGTATGGCCTCCTCCAGCGCGTGCTTGATGTTCTGCGTTGTACTCGCGGCATCTTCGATTGCTTTCTGGGTCGCATCGCCTCGCTTCGCAACCTCGGCGAATCGCGCCGCGCTGTGCGTGCTTTCTTTCTCAAACTTGCTCTGCAACGTCTGCGAGAACACCTTCTCCTCGTCGATCACGCAGTTCAAATCGCGGATCGTCTGGCGGTTCTTCGCGATGTTCGACGCATTCGTCGCAGCGAGCGCATGGACCTTTGAGAGCTCGGCTGCTGTGCGCGTGAGAGCAAAATCGGTGGTCGTCGCGAGCTTCCCGACTTCGTCCAACTTGTGCTGCGTCTCCTGGATCGTGAAGTGCAGATCTGCATTCGCTCGTTTCATCGAACCGCGCTCAGCCGCGGCTTGCTCCAAGCTGGCACTGATCTGGCTCACATGGTGCTGCATCTCTTGGTGGTGTTCCTGGATCACACTCGCGATCGTCGCGGTCTTCTTCTCACCAGCAGCTACACGCCCATCGATGTTCCCGAGCTTCGCGTCGCTCCGAACGAGCTGGTCGGTCATCCGCATCAGCTCCGCGTTCTGGCGCATGATGCCGGCGTCCAGCGAATGCATCGTCTCCTGGTGTGCTTGCAGGCTGGTCTGGCACGAGACGAGATCTCCACACACGTTTTGCAGTGTCGTGTTCACCTCGCTGGCGAATGCGTCATACTTCTTCTGAGCCGCGAGTAAGAGGCTGTCTGCAGCATCGAGTCGCTCCGTCAGCGCTGCAGCATGGTTCGTGTTCCCTGCTTCCTGTGCTGTCAACTTCGCATCGGCTTGAGTGCATAGTGTGGTAAGTTGCTCAATTCCTTTCGCTTGTTCTGCTAATATGGCGGCATGATCAAGCGAGTCGCGCTCGAAAGCGGCCGCTTTGTTCTTCATTTGCTCGACGGAGTTGCCCATCTCACGAGTTAGTTCCTCCTGTTTGACCATGTCAGTTTGCAGGAACTGCATGCTCTCCTGCAGCTTCCGCGACGTCGAGTGCATCCCGGACCAGAGGTCTTGAATGCGCGCGGCGATCGTTTCTTCAAACACGGACTTCCACTTGTTCTCGGCGAGCTCACGCTCAGAAAGTGTCAGATTCATGCTGTGCTCGAGCTGCGCTTGCAGCGTCTGCACAGCCTTGAGATTGTTCGTAAGCAGGACGTCAATTTCTGCACGAAAGCTGCCTAAGTCGCTGTGCTGCGGCACCAGCTCAAGGTCGTGGCGCAGTGTCTCGACGTCGACTCTCAAGCTGTTGAGCACATGGATATGTAAGCTCATTGCAGAAGCCACGGTGACAGGATGTAGCAAACGTACGTGGACTGCACGACTTCTTGGTCGATCTTGAGGCGGAGTTGCGCTGCTCGAAGTGACTCGATCTCCTTTGCGAGTCCGATGAGGTCGACCACCTTGTTCTCGCTACCGCTGTTTACGCTGCTCTCAATCCGGTCTCCCCCTCCGCCCGCACTCGGAGCACCATTGCCTGGACCTGGAGCTGCCTTGCTGTCCGACACACCTGAAGAATATACAGTAAATGCTGCTGCAAGCTCTGGCGACACCGGTGCGAGGTTCATGCGTGTCTCCAGCGCCTCGAGTTTTGCGAAGATCTGCTCGAAGCGTGACTCGAGCGACGACAAGTCGATCGAGATGTACTTCATGAAGTCATTCTCCTTGACTCGGCCTCCGCCGCCACCGCTGCCACTGCCATAGCGACTTGAGTATTCGTCTACACTGCTCCGCTTGATTCGAGCGCCTCCTACGCTTGCCATGATGATGTCGACGGACAAGACTCAGGAATAGAGTTGCGAAACTCCCGAGGAGTACTTCGCTGTCCCGAATACATGTCACCGTCATCGATGTCTCTCATGACTCTCAAAGAACATCACACTGCCTCCCGCATCACGAGATCTACTGACACGAGTCCATTGTCACCGCAACGCCATGTACTTACTCCCCACTACTCGCTGCCATGCACTCCTCCAAGAACTGCGCTGCCTCCTCGAAGCCATTCGACCGAGCGATCTCGAGCGGACTCGACCCATCTTGGTTTGGGAGGTACAGCGCGATAGTCGGGACGTGCTTGACGAGCTCTTTCAACACCTCGACGAGTCCCAGCCAAGCAGAGAGGTGCAACGGCGTGTTACCACTCCAGTCCGCGTAGTCGACAAAGTCAGGGTGTTTCTCGCACAGATACTTGACGCTCTCGAGGTCTCCGCGAAGACACGCGTGAGAAAGCGGCATCCTGCCGTCCGAGTCAGCGACAAGCAAGTCGGCACCGAAGCGCTCGCCAAGCAGCCGCAGCACCTCCACATTTGGCGCAACGTGCACGCACGCAAGCTGGGTGGCGTTCACGACGTCCACTGCGATGTACTTGCTCTCGAGTAGCAAGGTTAGGATCTCGAGCGTGCCACTCGTCGCAGCAGCGTGCAGAGGCGTGTCGCCGTATAGATCGCTTCCGCTTTGAGGGTCAAACACGTCCTCTCGTGCCAGATGTGCAAGAAGGAATTTCACCGACTCGACCTGCTGCGAGTAGCAAGCATAGAACAGCGGTGAGCGGCCATCTTCGTCCCGCCAGTCCAAGACGGCGCTCGGTTGATCGTCTCTGTCGGATTGGCATTGCCGAGCTGCTTCGAGGAGCGCTTCCAGGCATGTCACGTGGCCATTCAATGCGGCAGCGTGAACTGCAGTCGCCAGATTTGTGTAGTAGCACTCTGTGCATGCCGAGAGCGCTGGGGTGTCAGCTGCTGCATAGGTAGTGACAATGCCGTAGTACTCGGCAAACGTCGTCATGGAGCACCCCAAGGGCTCGTCGTTGATGAGCACAGGGATCATAAGCACAAACTGCTGGTAGTGCTGCTCCTCGGGAAGCCACCGCTGAATCTCGAGTTCGATCGGAGCATGTTCGCCTCGCGCGACTTGGAAGTATCCCAACACAGCGCTGAGATCGCCGACTGCCTCGAGAGCCCCGCATCTCATGAGCAGGTCGCCGTTCTTGATACCGATCTGGTCAGCGACTGAATCCGACACGACGTTGTAAAACACCAGCAGATTCGAGCTCGTCGTGGCAGTATCCTCAATTGCTTGCTGGGATTCCCCTGGCGCGATCTCAGGATCTCGCATCAAGACCACGTTTTCTTCCTCTGCCCACTTGAACGGATTCAACTGACATCCAAGGAGCCCTTTGCCTTTCCACTTCCGCGGCTGGAGCAGGAGCTCCTCGCAGGTGAACATCTCCTTGCGGTCTCCTTCTGCAGAAACAGAACTCGCGTTGTCTTCGTGCGGTCGCAGCACGATGAGCTTGATGCCTTTGCCGACGGAGCACTTGACTTTATCGGCGATCAAAAGCAGGCAATTTGGAATGAAGCCCGTGATCCCGCCGAAGTTGGCCACGAGATCCCCAGCGCGAAGTGCTGCTTCCATGGCAGGCGAGCCGTCCTTGACATGCAACACCTGAGCAAACGGCTCCAGTTCTAGACCTCGCGCTTCACGAGTTGATAGAAGTCGGTGCGGTGTCCCCTCTGGCAGCGAGGCAACAACTTCAGTTGAGTTGCTCCTCAGTGGGGTTGGTTCTGGTTCTTGAGCTACTTCTTCCCGTACTTGCTCGGATTGAACTGTCGGGACGGTGTTATCGACTACCTCTGTAGAGGACGCAGTCTCGACGAGGCACTCCGTTGAAGTAACCACGCTTTGCTCCCCTGCAAAACAGGTTTCCTGGTCGAGACCTCCCGGTAGAGCATTAACCTGCATCGATTGTATAGGTGCCTCTTCGCCACCATGTGCCTTGCTGGGCTTCTCTTGATCACTACGCTCGTCAATCTCTTGGCGTTCTTCTTTCACATCGCCTCGGTGGTCATCAGCGTTGTTGTTCTCTGTCGGTTGGATCGATGGCATCACTTTTGATTCCTTCTCGTCGTTATCCTCTCGACGAGCGCTCGGGAGGAGTTGCGCAGGCTCTGCGCAACTACTTGGTACGTTTGCTTCAGTGTTCGTCGCATCGTCTTCGACAGCAACTTTCGAAACAGGAGGAAGAGGCTCACACTGCCCGTCGTTGCTCTCAGAAGTGCCGTCACGGGAAGATGCAAGTGCCTCACTTGCAAGCGGTTCTTGTTGAGGCTCAGTGGCCTCGGTCTCGTGCAGATCTGGGCACATCAGGTTGGCCTTGCTAGCATCATCTTGGAGGGCAGAGGCAGTCGTGGTCTTGATATCGTCGTCGCTACGAGGGCTTTTGCGAGTGCTCGAGGTGCTTTCACCATCTGCTTTGATCTCCGTATTCACGCCAGCTTCCGCACCCTCAGATCTACCGATAACTTGCTCCTGAAGCGAGCTGGGAGGCAAGGTATGACTGTCCACTGCTTCACTTTGTTGTTCCTTCGGTGTGGGCTGCTTTTGGCTCTTCTTCTCTGCGACCAAACGCGCTCGCTCCTTCTGCAATCGATGGATCTCCATTCGCCGCTGCTTGTCCTGTTCGTATTGCGCTGCTTGTAAGGCTCGACGCTTCATTGTCGCTTCCAGTTGTCGCTGCGCTTCCGCTTCTTGAAAGAGCTTCCACTGCGCCTCCTCGGCTGCGATCTGCTGCCTCCTCTCGAGCTCGGCGAGGAAGTCCTGTCGCATTGCAGCTGCGAGCTCGTCCTCGACTGCGAGCTGCGCGCTCTCCAACTCGCAGATGCGTTGCTCTCGCTTCGCCAGCGCTTCAGCAGCGAGTTGTCGCTGTCTTGCTGCGTATTCGTCGCGCGCCTTGGCATCTGCCGCTGCCTTAAGCGCTTTCATCTTCTCCTCCGCTGCTTGCTTTCGTGCAAGCTCCTTCTCCTTCGCTGCACGCTCGTTCTCTTCTCGCTCGGCGCGGAGCTTGGCGAGGTACATTTCTCGAATGCGAGTTTCTTCTTCACGTTGCGCCTGCACCTGCTGAGCTCGCAGTTCTGCCTTCTCCGCCAGAACGATGCGCGCCATGCGCACTTCTTCCTCCTGCATGTTCGCGCGCTCCTCCTGGCGCGCTAGCCGCGCAAAGCCCTCCGGGGTGCCAGTGTAGTCTTCGTGCGTCATCAGCGCCACTTCCTGTCTCCGCCTCGCTTCCGCCGCTTTGCGCTCCTTGTGATTCTGTGCTGCAGATACCTCATGCACCACCGGCATTGGCTGCATGCTCCGCGGAGGTTGGTTCGGACGCGGTGCCGCGCTGTGCGCGACCGATGTGCTCTGGTACCCTGCGCTGCTCGTCACGTTCATCTGTCGCAGCATGAGCAAGCGATCGACGCCGCGCGATTCAAGTCCTGGTACTGCTTCCTCCGCTTGCGGAGCAGCTCGCCGCGCGCCATGCAGTGGACTCTTTGGCGGCGGTGGAGCGCGGCTGCCGCCACGCGCGAAGCCGCCGGAGATCGCAGCGGTCGGGCTGCCGCCTCCACTTGAGCTGCTGCTGTCGACTGCGCTCCACGGGCCGCTGGTGTCCACCGAGAGCGAGAGGATGCGGCTGTGGCCATTGCTGAAGCTGCTCGCGCTCATCAGTCGACTTGCCGGCGCTTAGTGCGCGAGAAGGTCATGCAGCAGCTCGCAGCGGTGGACGCGCGGCATACACGTTGATGTCGAGGGCGGCTTTAAGAGGCACCATCCAGTCGCTAAAAAAAGGCAACTTTGATTCGACAATCACTCCGCAATAGTCGTGTGGCACACACGAGTTGGCGACTGTGTGTGGGACACACCGAAAGCCAAGTACCCCTACAGTAAACTTGCACCTTCCGTACTACCTGCTACTCGCTGCAGATTTGATCTTGCCGGAGATTGTGACGGAGGAGATATATCTCGCATGCCACTGCCATGTTGCTCCAATTCAAGCAAAGGCAGTCGCCAGGGAGAACATAGTTCCGCTATACACAATTTTGCAGAGCTAACATAATGGAGCTAGTTTTGCTTGGCAATTTTGAATTCGAACGAACGAATTTTGAAGTTGGATATGAAATGGTGTATGCCCAAGTACTCCGGTTGGGCTTCGCGCCAATTCGCATCAGTCTGAGCCCTCTCAGGGCCTCCGAACATCCTACTTGGACGCTCTCGTGAGCACAAGCTCCAGGTTTTGTGACTGTGAATCATGTGTGGTCGTGTGTGACTCGTCGTGACTGGTCGCGCGCCTGGTTAGCAGCTCACTGGTGAGAATCGGGAGGCGATCAGTACTTCTTCGAAGGCAGAAGCACCACCAGCGCGCGCACGACCAAGAGAGTTGGTGTTTGCGATGGTCACGATGCTCTGCGCAACGCTATTGGAGAAAGCACTTCTCGTCGCAACACTGCTGCTACTGATAGCACCGGTGACGAATTCGGCAACAGTTGTGGCTGATCTCGCGCACGCCGAGCTGGAGCTGCTACGCGAGTCCCACACTGAGATCGCCTTCCTAACTACCGCTGCGGGCACCCAGGATGACCCAAGAGCACCTGCAATGCCTCACGCTTGGACCGAGAATGACAATGAGCATGACCGTGGAGATCCGCGTGACGACGAGAGTGTTTGGCGCACATCGCAACGACACCTCGCTCGTGACGACAGTGTCAATGATCCTGTCGACGATGAGAGAGCGCGCGAGTCCAGGCGACGTGGCGATCCTCAGAGCAATCGTCCTCGGGACGGCAGGGATGCAGATGGCGATGATTACGAGAGAGAAGAGGAAGACGGAACGTACGAGTTTGTCTGGTCAGGAGCCGGTCCGCCCGAGTTGTATCCGCAGACTCCGTCATCCCCACCGATTGAGCCAAGCCCAAGCCCTGCATACCCAGGTTTGTCCCCGACACCGAGTCCAGCCTACGAGACACCGACGCCGAGTCCCGCCTACGAGACGCCGACGCCGAGTCCAGCTCCAAGCCCCACACCGACTCCATCGAATTCGAATCCAACACCAACGCCTGCCTCGTCGATTCCTTATAGTCCGAGTTCAAGTCCGATCCCGACTCCTGCGCCAAGCACTCCATACAGCCCAACGCCCACCCCGACACCTGCGTCAACTACCCCATACATATACAATGTCACGACACCCGCTCCAACACCCGCATCAACAACACCGACGTCAGGGTCAGCCACTACGACGCCGACATCGTCGACTCTGACTCCAGGATCGAGTACGAACTCGGACGGTTCGACACCCTCGACGACGAAATCGAACGTAGATGAAACGACCCCGACCGACACGACTGGCACATCTGGCGGCGGCGCCGGCGGAGGGAACGCACAGACGACCTCGGGCGAGAAGTCGACGACGAGCACCGCGCCGAGCAAGAAAATCTCCGGCGGTACAGTCGCAGGAATCGTCATCGGATGCGTGGCGCTCGTCGCGATCGTCGCCGCGGTGGTCGTGACCGTGGTCAAGAAAATGAAGGCGAAGCAGCGCGAGGTGGACTTGTTCGCCGACCTGGGCGACGACGCAGGCATGGCGACCGACTACGCGGCGATGTGAGCATGGTCTCTCACCAGCGCTTGCTCCGAGCGGGCGCAGGTGCGACGCATGACGAGGGAGTGAGGAGTTCGGAGCACTTGGTCGTGCGAAGTCTCATGAGCGAGCAAGCAAGAGTTTGATACATGTAGTATTCCATTCGCGCCCTTGGCTTGAGCAGCTCGGGTTGGAAGCGCACGGGAAGCGCAAGCGGCGAGGTGGCGGAGGCTAACCGAGCTGCTGCTTCGAAAAATTGTGAGAGTGGGACGAGGCGCCAATTTTTCGGTTTGGCGATGACGCCGAGAAGTAACGTGATGGGGAACGCTGGCGGTGCCTCGAGCCGATGGCAGCGTGCGTCGATACGGCGGGTCGCTCTGCACGATCCACGCACGAGCTCCAGCCACGTGCGTGGAGATGACACTGAGCATCTCTGCATCGCGAGCCCAGTCGCCAAGCTCCGCACTTTCGAGGCGAACTTGGTCGCCCCTGGACTTGCGCGGCGGCCACTTCGCCACTCTTCGGCTCGTCCGGAGCCATTCTCCGCCAGTCGGTCACCTGTGGATCACTCACACGTGTCGCACGCACGCGTTGCTGTCGAGTGGTGGCGACTGGCGGCAACGAGGAGGAGGAGGAGGAGGAGGAAGGTCAGTATCAGTGTAGAATCCGCCGCCGCGAGCACCAAGCAGCACGCAAGTGAAGCAGGAGCTGCAAGATGGGCGATGTCGTGCTGGGCTACGCTGGCGCCTTTGTGGCCGTCTTCTTCTTTGGCACATGCTACGTGCCCGCCAAGCAGTACCCAACCTACGGTGCGTGCGCGAGCGTCATCGCCTCTAGCGCAATGCGTTCTGCTTAAGGCCTTTAGCGCGCCTGACGATGTTATGGACTCGGGGGGTCGTGGCTGTTCTCCCAGACGGGATCATCTTCCAGTGGTTCATGGTGCGTCTCCTGTCGGCACCATCTGCAGCAGCGAGCCATGCACTTGATTCTAATGCCCGTGCTCATGTGGGAATGCTGCACCGCCATCCAGTGCTCCGGGATCCTCATGGTCGGGCTCGTGTGGGGGCTGTTGAGCAACAACTGGGCGCAGTTTGCGGAGGAAGGACTCTACACGTTCCCGCAGGGCATCCTCGGCGGCGCGCTCTTCGCGATCGCCAACCTGCTCATCCCGACGGTCGTCAACACGCTCGGGCTCGGCATCGGCTTCATGCTCTGGAACGCCACCAACATCGGCATGGGCTACGTCATCTCGCGCTACGGGCTCTTCGGCGTCGAGCCGACGGTGCCGAGCAGCCCGGCGCTGAGCGAACTCGGCATCGCGTTCATGCTCGGCTCGATTGTCGTGTACGGCATGATCGAGCCGACGCTGAGTCCGCAGCCGCCGCACTCGGCGTCGCGCTCGGACGAGCTCTCCCCGCTCGTGGTGAGCTCGTCCGGCTCGTCGAGTCTGCTGCCGGCCACCCAGCTGCTGCCGCGCGCGCAGAGCACGGAGAGCCTGCCGTCAGCGCTGCTGCACCCGGAGCTGCCCAACTACGGGCCGTTCACGCTGCCGCCCGCGGCCGCTGGCGAGCACGTGGAGCTCGCGGACGCGGGCGCCGAGAAGCAGCGCAAGGCGATCGGCACGCTCATCGCGCTGCTCGTGGGCGCGTTCCTGAGCTGCTGCCTCGTGCCGTACGTGAACTGGCAGCAGGCGTGCAAGCCGACGCGCGGCGGCGTGGTGCTTGCGACGTGCGACCCGCTGAGCTTCGTCTTCTCGCAGTGCCTCGGCATCTACGTGGCCAGCACGCTCGTCTTCCTGCTCTACAGCCTGCTGCACCGCTTCGTGCTGCGGCGCTCGATGCCGCGCAGCGTCATGCGCCCGGCGTACGCCTGCGGCGTGCTCTGGGCGCTCGGGCTCGGCGGGCAGCTCTACTCGGCGGGCCAGCTGGGCTTCGACCAGGCGTACCCGGTCACGTCCATCGGCCCGGCCATGGTGTCCATGCTCTGGTCGGCGTGCTACTTCCGCGAGATCCGGGGCGCGCGCAACCTCGCGATCCTCGCGGTCGCCACGGCGATGGTCTTCGTCGGCACCGCGCTGCGCGTCGTGTCGGCGTAGTATGCGCGAGCCGCCAAGTGCGCGAATGAGGCGGATGCGCGCATCGAGCGGCAACGTTGGTAGTGGAAAGGAAACTCGACAAGCCCCGTTGCTTTTGGCTCGCCCATGTCCAACGTGCCCTTGTATCCCTGTGCAACATGGGTTCAAGCGCGCGGCTGTAGAGGAAGATTCCGCCTCCGCTGGCCTGTTTCTGTCCGCGCACACCATGCGCGCCGGGCAGCAGCAGCAGCTTCTCCCGCGCATGGGGCCGCCGCGCGCGCCTCCGCCGGGCGAACCCACCACGGAGCAGCAGCCGGCGGCGCCGGCGCCGGCGCTGGTCACTCGCGCTCCGGTTACACAGGTAACCCACGAGCGTAACCGCGCGCGACGCTTCCGCTGCTTTCTCTTGGATCACTTTTTTTCTGTAGTGCAGCACGCGCTGGCCTGACTGACGCGCGGCCCCGTGTGGCCGATCTTGTGTGCCCCGTCGCAGCCCCCGGCGCTGCTGAGCGGCCTCCCGAAGCGCAGGACGGCGGAGCTTCAACCGGGTACCCCCAGCGCGCACAGCAGTAGCAGCGGCAGCAAGAGCGCAGGCGCAGGAGAAGCCGGGAGCGGCCTGCTCGCGCCGCCCTTCCAGTCCCACCGCATCACGATGAGCATGAACGTCAACATCACCACGAGCAGCATGAACAACAGCCGCCCGGTCGTCAGCATCTCCGCCAAGCCCACGACTACGACTACTACCTTACCGATAACTTCAACACCACCGCCACCTCCCACTGCTGCCACTGGAGGGCTCTCACCGTCGGCCCACACCGGCGCGTACGACGCCGGGGGACTGCCGCCCATGGCCCACGTGCACTCAAGCGGCGGCCGCAAGCGCAAGCCGAGCCACAGCAAGAAGAACCTCAGCAGCAAGGAGAAGGACAGCGTCGAGAAGCTGCAACAGCAGCCGACCACATCGAGCGCCTCGGCCAAGTCCAAGAGCCCGTTCGAGAAGCTCAACACGCTCAAGATGCTGCTCGACTGCGGCCATCTGACCGCGGACGAGTACCAGGAGCGCAAGACCCAGATCATCAACGAGATGACGGGCACGTCGACAGAGCGCAAGAAGCCGTCACCGCGCCGCTCGCTACAGCCGCTCATGAAGACCGTTGTGCCGCACCACCCGCCGGACTTTACGCGGCTGCTCAAGGAGCGCGCCGAGAAGCTGAGCTTTGACGTCGACACGCTCGAGTGGCACTCGACACCCACACGCGTGAAGCTCGACCTCGTGCCGTTCGCGACCGGCCAGCTGCGCAACGCGTACTACCTGCAGGAGCTCGAGGAGGGCGTGACGGACGCGCACGTGACGCGGCTGCTGGTCGCCAAGTTCAGCATCCGTCACGCAGACCCGAGCTCGTACCTGAGCGACGTCGAGATGCAGGCCGTGTGCGCGCACTACGCCGAACTCTACAACGAACACGAGCCGCCGCTGAAGGTGTACTACGCGCGGTCGTGGCTGCTCAAGCTGCGCGACCGCGGTGACCTCGTGTGCTCGGTAGAAGAGTACCTTCCCGGAGCGTATGTCAAGTATAGCAACAACAACGGCTACGTTGGCAAGGAGACGAGCTCGACCGAGGAGCGCGAGCGCAACACACCGCAGGCGTTCTCGCACTTCACGTTCGTCGCGTCCGACTACCGGCTCATGGTCGTAGACATCCAGGGTGTCGACGACAGCTACACGGACCCGCAGATTCACACGGCCGACGGCCGGGGGTTCGGCGCGGGCAACCTCGGCACGTTCGGCATGGAGAAGTTCCTCGAGTCCCACCGGTGCAACGAAGTGTGCAAGTGGCTCGGGCTCCGCAGTATCAACGAGCGCTATAAGTGCGGCGGCACGGCCGCGCCGCTCTACGAGATGCCGTTCGGCAGTGCGATCAAGAAGTCGACGAACCGGATCACCGAGGAACGCAACACGTTTTCCACCTCCGTCACGGTCTCCGAGGCGTTCGGGAGCGAGGCGCTGAAAGGCACGCGCGACGAACTCTCGTCGACGTCCGAGTCGACCGCCGCGACAGGGTCGTCGTCCATGCTGTCGCAGCAGCAGCAGCAGCAGCAGCTCTTCGCGAGCGCCTCGACCTCCTCGTTACTGGGCTCTCGTCTGGGATTCGACCCCAGTCCACGCAGTGGGAAGAGCATCGGGAGTCTGTACGGCAGCGGTCCGGTGCTGATGACGACGCCCCGGCCTTTGAAGTCGCTGGACCTCGACGACCGCGGCCCGGCTGCCTGGTGGCTTGTGCTCAAGCGCCTGCTGTGCTGCTGCTTCTCGGTGTAGCAGTCGTGTTGCCAGCAATGTCTGTGGTCGTCTGCGGGTGATCAGATAATGTAACAAAGTTCCTTTAGGGTGCTCCCTGTGTCTGTCAACTGAAGTACACGAATAGTGTCAAAGCAACGCGTCGTCAGCGTGTTTCAAAGCGCCAACAGCAGCAACATGGAGACCCCGAACGAGAGCAGCGACGTGGCTGGCCAGGGAGAGGTGGCGGCGCCCAGTGCGCCACCGATCTCGAACGCGATCCTGTCTCAAGCCATGCTGAACGCCATTGGGCAGATGGATACCAAGCTCGCGTTCGACATGATGGTCCTGAGCGAGCAGATGAGCACTCTGTGTGTGCAATATATGTATGCGTTTGAGGAACGAACGCGCGGCTCGGTTGTCCCTGCTCACGGCACTTTCCTATCCTACCCGCTCTCTCTCTCTCTAGGGATCGCGACAACAAATGCTTGAAGGACGAGAACGCGTTCCTCAAGGACACGCTCGCAAAGCAAACGAGGGACCAGAACGAGATGTATCACTACTTGAACGCCAAGCTGGATCAGCACGTCGTACTCATCGCGAGTTTCGAGAAGGAGGTCGCGCTGGCCAAGCAAGACCACGAGGATGCGCTTCAACAGCATGAAAACCAGATCGAGAGCGTGCAGATGCAGTTTCAGGCGGAGATCATGCGCGCGAACGAGGAGGCGGAGCGGCTCCGGCGTGAACTGAAGCACCTCCACGCCTTCTCGGAGCAAAAGCAGTTCATCGAGTCACGGATGGAGGAGCTGGAGGATACACTCGCTCGCAAGACGAAGCAGTTCGAGGAGGAGAAGCTCGAGATGGAGCGCCAGAACTTGTTCGAGAAGAACCGTGTGAAGAAAGAGATGCTGTTGCAGATGAAGGAGACGAAAGAGGAACTTCTGGCGCGTACAGACGATCAGCTCACCAGGACGACGAAGCGCACGATGGTGGAGAACGGCCACTTCGTGGAAGAGCTCTCGTTCCAGAGCAAGGAGACCGAGAAGCTGCTGGGTCGATACCAGCTCCTCGAGGACGAAGTGCGCGGGCTGCGCGTGAAAACCAAGATGCTCGAGGAGAACGAGGCGGTGATGGCGAAGAAGAACTACTACTACCAGAAGATCCTCCAGAAGCTACAGAAGAAGGAAGAGAAGACAGCGCTCGATGCGCTCATCAAGGACGAGCACGACGCGCGCCAGGCTTCCGCAGCAGAGAGCAGCGAGAAGGGTGACAACACTTCCGGCGACGTCAAAGCCTTGAGAATGCTTGTCAGCGAACTCGAGACGGCACTGAAGAGTGCGAACGATTGGATTCACGCATTCCAGCACGAGAAGCAGTACCTCATTGCACAGCAAGACGAGATCATCCAGTTTCTGTGTCGCACGATCCAAGAAGCAGCGCACGAAGTCGCTCAAGGAGGCTCGGTGGTAGGAGAGAGGCGCGTTCCGAGCGACAACGAAGTCCCCAAGCTCGCGAAAGAGACGACGAAGATGAGCAACTTCGCTGCACTCGTCCCCTCTGACGAACTCTCGGCGGAAGAGAACCGCTTCGTTCTGCTCTTTCTGCTCGAGAAGATGAAGATCTACCAGCAGAGGACAGCGCTGTTGTTCCAGAACAACCGGCAACAACCGAGCGGAGGCACCTCGGGAGGTGCCAGGCATCGAGAGATGATATCGAAGCAGCTTGGCGTCGAGCTGCCTCCGATCAACGGGAACTTCGCGCCTCCTGTGTCAGGCTCTCCAGGCGCAAATGGTGGAAGTCCAGTGTCGCCGTTGAAGCAGAACCGCCGGATGTTCGCACATGTATCGTCGTCTGTGGCTGCGGCGATGAACGGAGAGGAGCCGACAACTCAAGGAGCTACCGACGCACTCGTCCACGGCAGAAAAGCACCCGCACTGCCGCATGCGCAGCCACTGTCGCCGAGCCAGAATCTGCTCGCAATGGCGACAAACCAGTTCAACTTTCACGCGACTACACGGGTGATGGGAAAGAGCCCTCTCAAGACCCAGGCAAGCCCAAGCAGCAGCAAGAACAGCAGCAATCCACGCTTCGCTGCCGCCAACTCGCCCGTGAAAGGTGGCGCTCGCAAGGTACATCAGTTTCCTGCAGGAACCACGTCTGTTTCCACGGTGAAGACGCTGCTTGAGAGCAGCCTCGACTACCCCACACTGGCGCAGAGCCACGAAATGCTCGCAGCCTGGTCCACGACATCCATCCCGAGATTGGCCGGCGCTGAAAGCGACTCGACAAATGTACCAGAGTAGCGAACTCGGGAGAGAGAAGCTGGGGATGGCGGAGTGGCTGCTGCGATGGTGTGCACTCAACGCTCTCGTATACTTATCGAACTCTGCAGCCTACAACTAGGATCGGATCCACGCTCTTAGCCCGCGGTTCTCTACTCGTCGTCCTCGTCGGCATCGAGCTCTTTGATGGCACCGATCTCGACGAGTTTGCGCGCGAGCTAAAATGGTGGACACAGTCAAGCAAGGACCCAAGCAGATCATGGTGGTCAGTAAACAGCAGGCTCTCCACGGAAATACCCTCGACAAGCAAAAGCCCTTAACCGCAATGGTCGGGAACGTATCGCTCGACGTCAGGTGGCCTCGAGTGCCGAACGTGGCGCTCTCCGCCGCCTCGTCGCTCGCCGTGAGCCCCTCAAAGCCGACGACGCGCGAAGGGAACGCGATACCGTCTTTGAAGCACACGATGGTCGGCAGCACCCGGACCGCGAGTTTTTGCACAAAGAACGGCGCCTTCTCGGCGTTCAGCTTGAGGAACTTGCACTCGATGTGCGTCTTGGCGAGGCGACTGAGGTGCTGCAGGTAATCCGTCAGTATGACACATCCTGCTAGTTCTCCCACTTCCACTGCTTCCGCACCATGTCCATGATCTTGCAGCGCTCAAAGTCGTTGTGGTAAAAGTGCACAGCCACGAGCGGACTCGTCGTCACCTCGGTGAGGAACTCGTCCTGCGAGATCTCGCGGTACTCGCCGTGGCCCTTGGCCAGCAGCTGCTGCTTCTCCTCGTATGCGTGCTTCAGCTGGTTCAGGCGCGCCTGCCGCAATCTGCACACCATGTATCCATCAACGCATGAGGTTACCTGCATCCTACGTTCTCCGCCGTCTCCCTCTCTTTAAGAGTGTACCTCTCAAGCTCTGGGTCGTTCTCGAGCTCATCGAGCAGCGCGTCATCCTCGTCGTCCTCCTCTTCATCCACGTCTCCACCGCTGGGCTTCACGAACGCCACGTCGTGCAGCTGCGCGTTGGCAGCCGCCGCCTCTGCCGACCGCTGAGCGCGCGCCGCCTGCTCCTTGCGCTGTGCCGCTTGCTGCTGCTGCTCGCGGCTCTCGGCCGCCGCCGTCCGCTCGCTGCGCACCCGCAGATCTTCGACGGCGCCCTGCAGGCGGTCGGCGGCCTCCACGTGCGCCTCTTGCCCGAAAAGCGTCGCAGGGTTCGCCATGGAGAACTTGGCCGCCATCGTTTCGGAGATTGCTGAATGGGGCCGTGAAAAGGTTTTTAGCGACGTCACTGACAGCCACGGGCTTCCCTGACTTTACAGGTCACACTTATGCGAATAGTGGCTCCTTCGGACTTGGCGTGCTCACCACGATTGACATTTGTGACCGACCACTCGAAATGGATATCCTTTCAAACTCGTTTCCTTCCAGATCGTACTTCACTGGTTTAGACAAAAGTCCCCTATATGACGCGAAATTAACAATGATGATAGAACATGCCAAAGGACGGCGCACATGCAGCTCACGGCAGCAAAGAAGCTCAAACTCTGCCAACTACCACAAAGAAAACTCAAAAGTATCCTTGGACAAGCCCAGCGTTTGCACAAGATCCTCCAACTAGCAAAAGCGGCGGTCTACTCGCGCTTTATACAACTTTAGACCATAAATCTAGCAAAATGGGCATCAGAGAGTTCTCCACACAAAACGCCACACATGATACACAAGCATCGTCTCAACTCCTCTACGGATGCATTCTAGTAATGCGACGGTCTCAGCATACATTTAACACAAAGACCGTCCCGTTCGCATTAACAAAGCAAAATTGTCTAGTACATATCAACCTCATGATCTCATTCTCACAACACATCTCCACTACGCGCGCCCTCATGGGTCGTACTGCTCGAGCCGGCTCGAGCCGCTCGAGCTCCACAACACGCAACGCGACCGCCACCTCATTCTTCTTCTTCTTCGTCCTCTTCACGACACATCCCCAGCGTCCTTGCACACACACGCACGCAC